>JAZAVI010001351.1:0-19845 GCA_036326025.1 Chrosomus eos
TTCCGCGAGAGGAAACAGATCTACATGCGAGGAAACGGGAACTCGAGAGCTCATTCAAACCCTGCGCTTGTATTGTATTGATGGCTTGTATTGCGTGTCAAGTCTTGATGTCAAGCTCTCGAGTTCCCGTTCCCTCACGTGTAGATCTGTTTTCCTCTCGCGGAAGTCATTAACGGCGTGCGCCAGCATCAGTCGTGCGTTCAGTTAGTATTGGCATTGATTTGCCGCCATAAATTAAACTTGAGGAAACGCAGCGCTGTTCCACTTGCTCTAATGTTACACTATCACACTAAACTGCATTTGAGTGTGTGGAAAGTTATAATGTTATTCTATGAGTTAGCTCATTTGCTAGCTATATGAAACTAGCCCCTTACTAGTAAGCTAGATCGACATTAGAAAAACATACTGATCATATTCTAACATTTCATCATGTTAAGCTATATAACATTGATTAGTTTTATGTACATTTGATCACCTGTCTAATAAAGTGTGTGCAAGAGCAGTGTCGCTGTTAAGTCGTGAAGCTCTGTCAAGTCCAAGTTAGCCACGGACGCTAGCTCTCGACATCTCGAAAACGCCACGCCGATATTGAGCCTCATTTTAGTTCTCCTTTTTTGTCCCAAAGTCTGCTTGCCATGGTCTATGATGTGTGAACGAAACAAGAACAGCGTGCCGCTAAACGTTACGCAGTTGTCCACGTCTGTCACCATGGTTACGTCATAGCTATGGCAGTACGAGCAGAAACGAGGATAGCGCGGATATTGCGTTATTGACAGCCGACATTTTTTTTCGGTACGGGCCATTATTTAAAATTGGAATTTCTCTGAAATACAATATCCCAAAAGTCTCCAAATATTTTTTAAGTACACAACTGCAGGAAATATATCCCACTGTGATTTTTGGATATTTATTACAAAATTCTTACATATTGTACCTTTAAATGAGAACTCGGACAAAAGCATATATATTATATATATATATATATATATATATATATATATATATATATATATATATATATATATATATATACACAAACCACTATTGTTATTCTTACACAACAACATTATGGAAGAAGCTGGATGATCATTTTGCTCATCCAACACATTATGCAAATTATATTTTTATTGCATTATGATACTGTATGCTCAGCCATAAATTCTTATTTTCTATAATGTTCAGGATTTTACACACGGTCATGGTGTACATTCATTTACACGTTTTAGCATTGAGCTCTTATTATTTGTGGGGGGGCTGATGCTGATGCTGTACTTATTTGCTTTATATATCCAGAAGTATTTCTAATATTCTGACCACCTCATGTATGTAAATAGGGCTGACAAAAAAACTATGAAGTGCAACATTACATTTAACTATGACCTCAGTATTGAATGTACACATTTCTGACTGACTAGTCACGTGTTGGTCACTATCTGCAATTAACTATTCTCTTCCAATAAACATCAACTAAAGCTGGCTACATAAAATACAACTTTAAAGTACGGCTAAAGTGTTTAAAAGTGACAAATACAGTAATTTGATCAACTTACCAGCGAGCGTACTTCGGAAACACTGGAAATGAATGGGGTTCCTCAGTTCCCATGGCAGTCTATGCGAGTCTTCTTCTTCTATTGGAGTTTTATGGCGGTTGGCAAACCAACTTTCGGTGCATTACCGCCACCAACTGGACTGGAGTGTGAAGCACTAATAAGCACGTGGAAATTAACACCTTAAATAAACACAAGTATGTAGTGTGATTCAGGGATGGATGTGTGTGTGTGATTCAGGGATGGATGTGTGTGTGTGATTCAGGGATGGATGTGTGTGTGATTCAGAGATGGATGTGTGTGTGATTCAGAGATGGATGTGTGTGAGATTCAGGGATGGATGTGTGTGTGATTCAGGGATGGATGTGTGTGTGATTCAGGGATGGATGTGTGTGAGATTCAGGGATGGATGTGTGTGAGATTCAGGGATGGATGTGTGTGTGATTCAGGGATGGATGTGTGTGTGATTCAGAGATGGATGTGTGTGTGATTCAGGGATGGATGTGTGTGTGATTCAGAGATGGATGTGTGTGTGATTCAGAGATGGATGTGTGTGAGATTCAGGGATGGATGTGTGTGTGATTCAGGGATGGATGTGTGTGAGATTCAGGGATGGATGTGTGTGAGATTCAGGGATGGATGTGTGTGTGTGATTCAGGGATGGATGTGTGTGTGATTCAGGGATGGATGTGTGTGTGATTCAGGGATGGATGTGTGTGTGATTCAGGGATGGATGTGTGTGTGATTCAGGGATGGATGTGTGTGTGATTCAGGGATGGATGTGTGTGAGATTCAGGGATGGATGTGTGTGTGATTCAGGGATGGATGTGTGTGTGATTCAGGGATGGATGTGTGTGAGATTCAGGGATGGATGTGTGTGAGATTCAGGGATGGATGTGTGTGTGTGATTCAGGGATGGATGTGTGTGTGATTCAGGGATGGATGTGTGTGTGATTCAGGGATGGATGTGTGTGTGATTCAGGGATGGATGTGTGTGTGATTCAGGGATGGATGTGTGTGTGATTCAGGGATGGATGTGTGTGAGATTCAGGGATGGATGTGTGTGTGATTCAGGGATGGATGTGTGTGTGATTCAGGGATGGATGTGTGTGTGATTCAGGGATGGATGTGTGTGTGTGATTCAGGGATGGATGTGTGTGTGTGTGATTCAGGGATGGATGTGTGTGTGATTCAGGGATGGATGTGTGTGTGATTCAGGGATGGATGTGTGTGTGATTCAGGGATGGATGTGTGTGTGATTCAGGGATGGATGTGTGTGAGATTCAGGGATGGATGTGTGTGTGATTCAGGGATGGATGTGTGTGTGATTCAGGGATGGATGTGTGTGTGATTCAGGGATGGATGTGTGTGTGATTCAGGGATGGATGTGTGTGTGATTCAGGATGGATGTGTGTGTGATTCAGGGATGGATGTGTGTGTGATTCAGGGATGGATGTGTGTGTGATTCAGGGATGGATGTGTGTGTGATTCAGGGATGGATGTGTGTGTGTGATTCAGGGATGGATGTGTGTGTGTGTGATTCAGGGATGGATGTGTGTGTGTGATTCAGGGATGGATGTGTGTGTGATTCAGGGATGAACTGTGCGGCAAGATGCTGCCTAATTATTTTTCTTGCCTCTTTTTTTATATATTTATTTTTTCTGCAATTTTGTTTTTCAGTTTACTGTTTTTTGTGAGCATATTTTTTTTCAGGCCAATGTACATATGTCTGCTGTGCATATGTTGCACTGACTCGTTTGGTGAAAAATAAACAATAAATGTTTCAACAGCATGTGTGTGTAACTGCAAATATTTCTGTCATGTGAACAATCTGAAGAATTTTCTACAATTTGAACTATTTTAGTATTATAGCAAAGCATACTAAAGATGAGAGTGCTTTTCATTATGCCCAACAGTGTGTAGTTGGTTAGACAAAACTCTGGTAATATGAATGAAGTGTGTACCATTTCGTGCAAAAGTTTGATTTTGATAATGCTATATGTAGTTTTGGTTTCATTTTGCAGGAGATATGATGTGTTTTGCAGTTTGGGTGTGTGTTTTACTACAACAGTTTTACCCGCGCATGCGCAGTTTCAATACAACAGTTTGGTTTTACCTTTTTACAGTCTATGGGTTTTACCCGCGTATGCGCGGTCACTTCTGTCCTAAAACGATCTAATGGTTATTGTTGTGATACGCAGTTTTCGCGTGCATATGATACGCACTTTATGGCGTGTAATACGCACGCCCCCCCCCCCCTCAAATGCGAACGTCCTAAGTCAATACATGGGTCAATATCACTGTAGGGTGCCTTTTGGTGTCCTGAACATAAATAACTAATTTCCCATTATAACTTAACATACAAATGACTATGAAAGGGTGTGTTATATAATTTTTATTCATAGCAGTAGCATTATTTGGCTTTTTAGATACATTTTCAAGATTTTCTATAGTTTTGTATAAGAGGATGTATGTTATTTTGCTATGTCCCAGGCACTGCTCATCAAATTTGAATGAGAGTAAAATAGTCAAATCATATTTATCTACTTATTAATTTTTTTCCTATTAATATTTTGTTTAATAAGATATTACTCAGTTAATTGATCAGTTTATAATAAAAAACAATATTTTTATTTAATAAAAAAGAAGAGTTTGTCCATGTCCCTTAAATGGTTGTCCACCCTGTCGTATTGTGGATTCTGCCCCTTTAAGAATAGACCATCCCCATTAGTGACATTAGGACAACAGATTTTTGTATCTCTTCATTGGTGGGAAATTCAACTGCTGAGGTGAGTAGCTGCTGATTTTACAACTAACAAATTTTCTTCATATGAGTTTGCTTACTTGTTTTGCCAAAGCTTAACATGTCCACCCTGTCGGCATAAAATATACTGGAAGTGATTCAAATACAATAATTTCCAAATATGTACGTTTTAATATACCAAATTCTCTTCAACTACCAGACTAACTATTTACCTAGTCACAGTTTGTTGTAAGCTAATATGCAAATTGAAGCTCAAAATGTCCACCCTGTCGTTGTTCCAAAATGTCCACCCTGTCGGGCACTTAGACTCCATAGGGTGGACATACACATGACAGGGTGGACATAGCATTAATTTGTAGTTAATATTGCAATTTATAGAACTTATATTACATTTTATGGAAACATATAATATAATATAACAAGATAATATTTTGTTATATAAAAAAAAATAAAAAAATCATTGCTGTTCTCAGGACATGCCTCTGCATGCGGCAGAAAGTGCATTTTAGTGATTGGCCTAAAAACCTAACAGTAATTTATCTATTCTAGGCAACACATTCAAGGAAAAAGGATTCGAGAAAAAAGAAAATTATGAAAGAAATTAAAGACTTGAAAGCAAAACTGCTTTATGTGTCCACTCCGTCGTGTGCTTGTCCACCCTGTCGTGGGCTCGTCCACCCTGTCATCTTGGTATTTTTAAATAATATTTAAAATAATAATTTAATCATACCTATATAATCCATTGTGCTAGGTGTGGGGGTTTGCAATAACATGCAAACAAAAAACTGCATCCAAATAATCCAATATTTCTCCAAATAAGAAAAAATATATGTGCGAATTGTATGAGTTTCTTTAAAAACACATGGTTTACATAAAATCTTTTATGTATTTATAATTTGAAAGCAAACAAATATCATAAAATTAAACTAAACTGCCCAGATTGTAGAAAAGTAATGACCAGTGTTCATCATGATTTTGGTAAGATCAAAACTGAAAGAGAACACGAGGAAATATCGATAGACTTCACAGGCCCTCTTCGACCACAAACAAAGAAAAAAAAATGTTTATTTCTTAGTGATAGTGGACAATTGTTCTAACTTCATACAGATATATTTGTGTAAACAAGCAACATGCACGGTCGTAATTGACAGCCTAAAAGAGTGGATAAAATATCGAGGTAAGCCAGAAAGAATTCGTGGGGACAACGCTCATAATTTAACTGGTAATGAAGTGGAGGCATTTTGCGTAGCAAATGATATAATTCTGGTCAAAGCAGTTAAATACCAAGCCGCGAGCAACGGATGTGGTGAGAGTGCGGTGAAATCTGCAAAAGAGTGGTTTATAAAAAATCAGAGCTTAGGTGACTGGGACTGCTTGATTGAAATTTGTACAAATTATCTTAATTACAGGGTCAACAAACCTAGCCCGAATAGAGAACCATATGATACAAGCAAAAATCCGTTCAAGGTAGGCCAGACAGTTTATATCTTATTAACGCATAAGGATAAAAGATTTAAGGCAAAGACCGGTAGTTGTGATAAAATCGTAGAATTGACTTCTAATACCACTGTTAGGTTAGAAGCAAACGGAATCTGGTCGATTAGAAATCTTGTGGGAAGCAAAGATTAATATTTTACTATGAACGGTCCAGAACCAACAAAGTCTCCTTTAAACAGGAATTTAACTGCCCAGCGGAAGGCATAGTTGCGGTTTTCAAAGACTTTGGGGACTCATTCTTAGTCAAAATATGGCATAAAGACTGTGTAACAGGAACTCCATCTGTCAGACGTCAGCCAACAGATTGCGTTTTTTGTGGGGCCCGGGGAGTGGCCAGTTTACTCTGGCAGGGGCCCCGGGAAATCCGTGAAAGTCGGGCCCGTTTGAGGGCACAACTGACTTTGTTACCTAAATGGTATTGCGCTGATGGGTCCATTGGGGCCTGCGCGATTGGAGACGTTAGTGTCTGTGGACAGTGCCGGAAGCAGAAACAGCTATGGACAATAGTACAATATTAACTCGTTACGGGTAATTGTGCTTGTCGAAACTGTGTAGATTGCGCATTACATTATAGTCTCAGGGGGCGGGAGTGTAATTGTACGTTCCAGGACCCTTGTGAGTTGACGAAATGTATTAAATGCAAAATTTTACTGGGTAAACGCTGGATGAAAGTGACCAGTATGAAGAGTGTGTGGCAGACACGAAAAAGCGAAACCAGCTTAGGCTGCTTGGCAGACAACAGGGTTATGGCGGAATGGGAAGTGAACCCTCTAGCTCTTGTCAAAGACAGCGAGAAAACATTTCTGTGGAATAGGCTGCTGAATTTGGGTGACTCAATACCTTTAGACTCAGATCCTTTAATAAAAGGAGGAGTTATTGAAAAAACCTTGTCAAGGGATACTAACCTAGACCTGTGGAAAGAGGTCATAAGGGACAAGTGTTATGATGGAGACATGACAGTTTACTGTAAAAGCAATGGAACATATAAGGAAATGAATATAAATAGCCTGATTATTGATGTGATAAAGAACATGTCTTTTCAGGAAGAATTTCCAATTTATATGCCCGGGCAATATAGTCACTATATAAGAGAAACTAGTCTGACTGTGAGAGCAAGGACAATGAATATCTATACAGGGACAGACAGGGTGAAAGTAAAACTAAGTCCTGAAAAGAAAAGTGAAGTATGGGAATTCACTGTAAGCTTGACGACAACCTCAGACTTTATGGGGGTCGGGAAGTCGATCGAGGGGATCAAAATCACCCGTGCTGTTGTTACATTGCCTAATGCACTGAGCAGAGTGTCCAGCTGGCTCAGATTGAAGTTAGGGAGAGCTTAGGTTGTCATTTGTTCTGCGTCTCTCTTATGTATTACAGAAGCAGAATGGCGAAACATGGAGACCAGCGTGGGAGGAAGTACCTGGAGCTGCGGAAGGACCGGAGCCAGATAGGGCTTTTTCTGCTGGCTTTGCTGACTGTGCTCATGATAACGATCGTAGTTATCGGGCTTGGAGTTACAGTGGTCAGTGAAACAAAAATGTCTGAAGTAGCCTACTGTTCTGTAGTTGAGAAAGTCGTAATAAACATCTGCTATAAGCAAACCATTAGATTAGGTGGCGAAATTTATGGATCTAGAATGATAAGGAATATGTTCAAAGGGTTTATATCAAACATAGATAAGTCGTTTTGGGACTGCACAGGCGCTAGCAATATTAGTGCAGCTAAAGGACCTGGCCTTTATGGCCAAAAAACGATAAGAAATAAAACAAGATTGAGATGGGATAGACTTACTGCCTTTAACAAAACTCATGTTAAATTAAAGGGCTTCATCTATAATGTTTCTGGTGTCACCAACTTGACGAGTAGTGTACACGTGTACAAGGTATGGAATAGCCCATTTCTGACAATCTCACACACAGAGGAATGGGACTGTTTGACCAAACAGGTTATCCCTGTGATAAAGACCAGTTGGTTAGTCGATAATGACATAGTAAAGGTCAGAGCTATGAATATAGGTGGAAGATCAGGGCGTAGTGGTCGGTCAGACCGACGACTTCCGTAATACAGGACATATTGGGAACAATGAAGATAACCCTGACCCAGTACAAAAGATTTACTGGCCCCAAGGTTTGAATCCTTATGCATTACTTTTAGGGGTATTTAAGAATAAACCTAAACCAGCATACGTTGAACTAGAGTGGGTGACATGTGATCAGAGAGTCCTACCCATTTCATTGTGTGAGAGTCTTTTTAACTGCCATTATTTAAAGAGGGACAAATCCTTAAGCACTGATCCAGAGAATCAGTTTTGGTATGATATTGACAAACATTGCAGGGCAGATTATGGACAGACAACTGCTTGGGTTTGTTATATAAACAGTGACTCGCGATGGAATGAGAAGGAATTTAGCACCCATGGTATTAATATTATTAGATTGTGGCACGACTGGATGATTTCTCAAGATCCAACTAATGACATGGTCAAAGCTGAGTCCGAGCGTTCTACGTGGTCGATCAACGCCACCTTGTGGGCGAATGGGGTAGGGGGAAATAGACTTCACCCTTTGACTCTAAATTACGCTCCAAAACCAGGGTTGAGCTTGGACCTCGCTTATGTCTCGGGCGTTATGGATTATATATTATTTAATGTGACGAATCAACAGTACAGGTCTGCTTTAGTCTTATACTCAATGGGTTGGGATAGACCTTTGAGGGTGACTCACACAAACTCCATTATTTGGAAAAATCATAGCGACGCGCATAATATTAAGAGTTTGAGATGGGTTGGTCTGTCTAACCTGAACTGGCGTGTGTGGGATGTTTTTCCTGTAGTTATGGGCCTAGATAGAATCTATAATAATACAGTCACTTGGAGTACGATTCCAAAACGAACTAACGGAACGAGCATATTTCCAATTACGATTTATTATAGGAATGGTCGGCCTGTGGGACAACATAGCCAACTTATCGCACATGGTTATTGGAGCACCAAATATTACCTGCCTATGATGAAATTTCCAGGTCTCAAAGTCTTTATGGCCTCTGATAAATTTGACATCAGGTCAGCTAAACCTTATTCTAGACACAGCTTAAGGCCGGACTCACACGCTCACGACGATGTGAAATTGAATTCTAATGTGTGGAATATGGGTTTCGGTAAATTTGCTTTTAGGAGAGAAGAAGACGTGAAATATTTATGGATTCTAGGCAAGAAGCATTATTGTACACCAGCGATGTTTAACTCATGGACAGTTAAGACTCCAGGTACGCGGTTCAGTCCTAATGAAACGTGGATGTATGATGAAGAACACATGTTTTGTGGGTTTAAAAATCTGATGAGACTTGGTGCTGCAAGGGTGGGCCATAAAAAATTTCGCGATGATATCAGTTCAATTACCGTAGCCGGTCCTTTGATGTTAATTGCACGAAATCAAATAATGAAAAAATGTGCCTTTTCAAAACTTGTGAACAGCGAATCTGAATTGGGTGGATTTCTTTTCTCCAGTCGATGATTTTTTAGAGGGAATGTCTATGGGACCAAGTTGGATCTATCATTTAGATTTTGAATCTCAATTGACTAAACCGGTTACAGGCAATCTCCTGACAGTTTATTGGAATATACAACAGAAAGCGATTTTGTGGGTGATAACCGGCGTTGGCGAGTTGGCTGGTTCGGTTTGGGATCTAATTGTTAAATCTTGGTATTACTTAAAAATTATTATCATTATTATCACACTTTCGGTGATTGCAGCATTTGCTGTGACCTTTGTTCTGCTTCTTAAACTGACGAAATTGGGATTCGTGTGTGGGAAGCTAGCTGCAGCGGGGGGCCCAAAGGATGACAAAACAGTTTTGGTTCCTGAAAAGAGGGCTCGGGTAAAGTTGGCTCGACACGTGCGCTAGGCAGTCAGCTACAAGATAAAAAGAGTGCGGACAAGGAACAGGATCAGCTACAATCTTGGCTCGGTACCGGACCTTTTCAATTAGTAAATACTATTCGCAACAGAAGTTGAGACAATGGCGGGCAATCACACCAATTCTAGCTGGCCGTGTAACGGAAACTCGAGGGATATCGTGAGTATTCCATTAATTAATTTGGGTTTATTGATGTATTGGGTTTCCGGAATTTAAACTAAACGGCGAGCTGAACAAATTATATTGATGTGTTTGAGCCTGAGCCTTTTTAACGTTATTGATGACTTTTCATTGGTCCTAATTTGGATTTCCCAACTTCTGAGAAGTGCGAGATTTTTGAAGATATTTGGCAAAAAGGGGATTTGGGCAGTGATGCTGTTTGCCACTGCTCTCACTGGGTATAATTTTGCCCAGTGCTATATTGAGCTATTTTGGCTGAAATTTCTGGGACTGGGTTTAGCAGTCGTTACTTATGTTTTTCTGTTTATTTTGAGTTACCTACGAAATACAGTCTTAAGACCTTTGGTAATCAAATTGGCGGTACTTTATTTCGTGGTAATATTGATGGCGGGATTTTCTAAATATTGTAACGAACCTAAGTTATTTATGGTTGCCATCCTGATGGGAATTAATGACCATACAGCCTTTTGGAGAACGGTAGAGGGTCTTTGTCAATGATCTATTTACAAGTTGTATGAGCTGAGAATTAAAACAGATTAAATAAGTTTTATGCATTTTGTAAAGAAATTGTATTTTCTTTTTCTGATTTGTTTACTATTACTATTATAGATAATTATTTTGTTTTCGTTTGGTTTTGTTACCGATCCTATTGAACAAAGTTATGGAATCTGTATTAGTAATTCTTTTGGCCGAGTTGCCTATGACTGACCTTTAGTGGGGCAGCGGGAGGGGCCCCCCGTTGTTCCACTTCTGGTAGTGGGGAAAAAAAAGAAAAGAAGGGAATTTTTTTTTTTTTTATCTTCAAAAAATTAGTGGGTGACAATATAACTGTTGGTTGTGTGTCACCTTTTTAATCATAGGTTTTATTTTTATTTTCTCTTTATTTGGATAACATGGATAAAACTAATTGTTTATTGGAGTAGGGGTGAAATAACAAATGAAAAGAACTCTGATTTTAGTCTTATATAACTATGATTATTCTTGACTTTAGTCTTATTCTGACTGTGATTACATTTATTTCTGTTCAAGTGAGTTTTTAATCGAGTGATTGTTTTATTATTTCCTTTGGTGTAAGACTTTAATTAGTTTTGTTCCAATTTATTTCTACATCATTAGATATATTTCGAATTTTATAGTTACATGGATCTAGTTCTGACTTTTTATTTTATTTTTAAAGTCATTGACCTATATTGTTCGAATTTAGAAATTTTTGTGACTGATTATTGTTATTCTATTGCTTTTGCATTATTGTGATAGGATTCTGATGACTTCAAGCATGGGGTTTCGGAGGAACTTCGCATGATGTGTGATGAATGTTTTCTGTTTGAATGCTATCCTGTTAAGCTTATGATATACAACAGAACAAGTCCAGATATTATGACCTTGTGTCCAACTTGCTTCATTAAGAACGGTTATACCATGTCTGATTTGAAAAATATTACTTTCTGTAAAGAGGGGGCGGATCGTACCGATCCAGACAGCACTCAGAACATTTTGACCTATGCTTCTATGAGTTTCATAATTGAAATGAGATGGCTCATTCTTGAGCTGCCAGAGAATTATGTGATTCCAATTGGGCAGGAAGACTGGGTGACTCAGAATTCATGCTGTGCTAACATTCGAACCTTCTTTTGGGATAATAGAGAAGTGTTGAGCTTTTGCTCCAAACAAGCTCGAATTAATGGGCGAAATGTCTGTATCCTTGTTACTGATCCAAATGCAGATTTGTCTGGAGCGTCACACCCAAGTCCAGTGGGAACCGAAGGTGTTAGACGAACGCTTAGCGAGCAGTGGCATCGAACTGGCGTTGTTTCCGGACGATCTGATGAGGTTGGATCAGGCCCCAAGGAAGTTGGACCAGTCCTGGCAACCAGTAAATGGTATAGAAGGTCGATAGAATGTCTGTTGGCACAGTATGGAAGGATGACGATCGGGTTCTTCCGTCAAGAAACTGAACGACGTTATAGGTTTTATGAGAGTTGTATGGATTTTGTTGTACCTACTGTTTATGTTTTCAATATTCCCCTTGATTCATTGGATGTGTTTTATCCTAGTAATGAGCATTATTGTGGTCACCAGAAGCGTGTGTTTGCAACTTCGAGAGGGGGTGTGGCAGTGACTTTCGGAAGCTATTGCGAACCTACAAACACCGCACCTGATACCTATGCACGAACACACATTCGCACACACACAAATGAATTCAGAGAATCGAAACACAAGCGCAAAGTTCGTAAGCATGCCGGGAAGGAGACACGACCTCCACTGACTCAGCAATGAACGAGATAGTTTCAGTTCTCGTTTCTCGGAAAACAGTTCGGTTCAGTTCCTCTGGAAAAACCCAACAGATGTTTCCTACGTGTCTTTGTGATGTATAAATATGACTGTAATGTTGGTTTAGAGTTGTTGCCTTTTGGATTTATGATCGAATGCATCCTTAGATATCTCTTCTCTAAAAGCTCAGTTTATTAACTGTATTGCTTGTTATTTCTTATTTGCTCTGCTGTATTTTTCAATTCGGATGATTTGAATTAATGCATATATATATATACACTGCTTGAACTGCAAATAAAGGTAAAAACCTTTTGTGGAAACAGCCTGTCACAGGACTGCCCTGTGAGGTTGTATTGCTGAAGTTTTATATCTTGTAATCTTTTGATATTTTGCTACCATTCATTTTTATTGTGTAACCAGTAATCTTTATCTTTTGTTCAAATAAATTTTAATTTCAACTTACAAGTATTTGTCTTTTTTACTTCAGCTAATAAAGACAGTTCTATAGATATTAGAAAAGAGCATTATAAGTTTCACTTTGTCAAACATAAGGACAACCCTAAGGACCCACCCAAGACTCTGCTGGAGAGGTAAGCATGATCTTAAGGGGGTTAACGATGATTATTGTGTGTACACCACTAGATTTGCTGGTATAAATTAAACAAGCTAGTGTAGGATTTCTGTAATCCATAATCTGACCTGACAGTACCAATCTCCTGGCCACAAAGATACCAGGGAGACAATCAGGAACGTGAGTTGTAGTACCAGGACTCACCACAATTTTCATGTCAATCTGTGTTCATTTTGACCACGAACCATGCACTGTCACTTTAATTCTGTGCGTGCAGCACAGAGCCGCTGTCATCCGAACGATAAATAGTGCTGAGCATGTCTGACGGAGAGTTTTAAATTGTGCAGCATGCAGATCTATACATGTCTAAAAAGACCAGACATTTCTCATATTTATATCACCTCCTTTATCGAAATGGTTAATTATAAAATACATTTTGTTGTTTGAATTCAAAGAGATGGACCAGCGCAAACGCGACGTCGGCCTCCCGTATGGTGGGCCGACCCAAAGCCGCTTTAACGGAGCTGGGGAATAGAGCACCGACTGACAGGAGATCTGCCTATGCCTGGCCGATGCCTCTGCGATGTTATAGGGAGGGAGGCCGACGCTCGATGTTTGGCCGACGTCGGCCAGACGTACGTGTGTTATCTGGGGTCAGTTCAGGTTGTTTTTTAACCGAGTCGGGGCGAACGTCACTAATGTCTACCAAATAGTCTAGCTAATACTGAAGCTAACTGAAAAATACCACACGAAACTATCAGCACTCACTCATATCAATGGTATTAATAACGTTACATTTGCTTATAGAAAAAAAATAATGTTAACTTACATACCTGAGGTGTGTTCCTCCTTCCAAAAAAAAAATATTCTGGTAGCTACTGTCCGTTGGCCGCGCAATTTCAAAATTCAAACAGCAGCGATCCCACAATGCTATGCGGTGGCTGTAAAATAATGCTTTTACAGTGTAGTTACAATAAAATTACAGGATTGTCCATAAATTTCCCATCATGCATTTGCATTTACAATAAAAACATGAATACAATATCTTGTTGTAAAAATTATTGTAAAAATTACATCAATTGCTAACAGTGTGGTACCTTCACAAAGAGCCACAAAATCACTCTCCAGAACATTCTCATTCACGGTTCCATGCTGGTGGAATGATCTGCCCACCCTCATTCGGAACGCAGAATCTCTGACAGCATTCAAAAGACAACTGTTTAAAACTAGACTAAAGACGCATCTATTTAGCCAGGCATTCATATAAATTTTTTATCTTACAGTTACTGTAAATTCGGCCTCTAGTTCATAAACACCAGAGGAGAACTGGCCCCCCGACTGATCCTGGGTTCTCCCAAGGTTTTTTTTCTCCATTGGGTGATCTGATGGAGTTTTAGGACACCATTAGGTGACTTGGAGTTTTTCGGTTCCTTGCCACTGTTGCCTTAGGCTTGCTCAGTTGGGGATATTCAAATTAATTATCCTATCATACCATTGATCAGCTCTACCAAACTTGGATGTCTTTTTTCCAGTAATAAACAAACATTGTTAAGTTGTTTTGATTGATACTGTGAAGCAGCTTTGATACAATCTGTATTGTGAAAAGCGCTATATAAATATATTTAACTTGACCTTGATGATTTATGTCCACTTTCCAGACTTTTGATTGCTCTCTTTATGACCTTTTATATTAACCCTATATAAATGACCTTACATATTACAGTTTTTTTTTTTATTCGCTTTGGTGCTATTTTCACAAGTAAGTTGTACATTTTCAAAACTCTTGGTGCTAATATCACAACAGATCATCAAAAGTGCACTTTTTTCAAACATTTCATCATGTTTTCAATTGTGTTAGTACAATTCACAAAATCACAAAGTATCCTTTTCACAACACAACATAAGTGTTTCATCTACATACATGTTTCATTCACAGTAACTGCCTTTCATAAAGCTCTTACTATCAAACTTTTGATTTGCATCTCTTTTTGTTCAGTTTTGTCAGGGTTGCGTGCAGGTAGCCGAAGACAAGGGAGGTTCAATATTAGGCTTGGGAATCGGTTCCAGGTTCCGGTTTGGAACCGGTTCCAAAAGTTCCGATCCATCGGAATCGTACACGTCCACACGTTAACGATTCCACTAACGATTCCGAATGTTCCGTTCCGTTCCATCCATTCCCGCGTCGCGGCATGACGTTACAGTATGCGACTGGATTTTTAAATTCCTCAAGACGTAAACGATCGAGAGACCCGGGGAAGCAAATCTGGGCGACATCTACAGCTCCAATGACGGCATCAAAACAATGAAAGCATGGCGAAGCGGCTCTCCACGACTCTACTTTCGTCGGCGAAAAAGTTAAGAAACTCGACGCTATAAGCCCTCATTACCGAGCCGAGCAGTTCGCACGTGACTTTTATGCAGTGTTTCCCACACATAGACTAATTCGCGGCCACAAAATCAACTCCGGCCGCCACATATTGCGTTTCATTCATTTTTTTTTAATGCTATTTAAAACACGCAGCGTATTCTTTCCGTTGTATTTCCTTTCCCCGCTCTCCCTCCGTCTCTCTATCACTCACGCGTCTCTCTCAGATACACGCATGCACACACACACACACACACACACCGCGTCTGTCTATGAGGCGCCAGACTGGACAAAAGCGAAGCGAACTCCGCAAGTGACACTGGGCGAGAGAGAGACAGAGTGTGACTTTTATTTAAACTTATATAAACGAATATAATTTATTTTACTGGGCAGTTTAAAGCTCATAAACACATTTTGTTGTTACTTGAAGAGTGCAGTGTCAAGTGGCATCATGCAGTATTTGTACTGAAAAGGCTACTGAATAAATGTCTGTAATTTAAGGTCATTCCTATTTTATTTGTATACATTTTAATCATTAACTTTAAAAGCACACTCTTTTTATTACTAAACTAACAGTAAAGGGTAAAAAAAAAAAATGAATTCCCAAAAAATAAAAAAAACGGAATTTGGGAAAAATAAAACGGAATTTGGGAAAAAATAAAACTGATTTCATAGGGCCCTAAATATTGCACACATGTTTTTCATTCTCTAAAACCACTTTAAATTAGACATTCAAAGCCAACAACTCTCAAAGTCACACTGTAAGTGTTCAGCAAATGGTACAGGAATCGATAAGGAATCGCATCGATAAGCAGACTCGACAATGGCATCGATATCGATAATTTCTTAACGATGCCCATCCCTATTCAATATAGTTGATTTATTTAACAAAACTCAACTTCAGGAACATACAGGAACAAAGGAACAGACTCCAGGACTTCAGTAATAACACAACCATACATTGACGACGACCAACAAACACTGAGGGAAAACAGGGCTTAAATGAACTGAACCAAACGAGATAATTAACTGAAAACAGGTGAAGAAACTGAACACAAACGAGGAGCGGGAAAACTAACAGGACTAAACCAAAAAGCTGGAGCTGTGGGACCCTCGGGCGTCCAGGGCGGAGCTGTGGGACCCTCGGGCGTCCAGGGCGGAGCTGTCGGACCCTTCGGGTGGCCACGGCGGTGAGGACCCTTCGGGTGGGCGCCCCCCCAAAATTTTAATGGGGAAATTGACAGGAAAGGGGGGATCCGGCAGCAACGAGGGCTGGGCAGGACCAGCGGTGAAGAGGGCTTTGAGCTAAGCAGGACCAGCGGCAAAGGAAACTCTGGGCTGGACAGGACTGGCGCAGGATCAGTGGGCTCTGGTGCAGGATCAGTGGGCTCTGGTGCATCTGGTGCAGGATCAGTGGGCTCTGGCGCAGGATCAACAGGCTCTGGCGCAGGATCAACGGGCTCTGGCGCAGGACTGGACGGGACCAGCACATCATGGGACTCGGAACTGGACGGGGCCAGCACATCATGGGACTCGGAACTGGACGGGGCCAGCACATCATGGGACTCGGAACTGGACGGGGCCAGCACATCATGGGACTCGGAACTGGACGGGGCCAGCACATCATGGGACTCGGAACTGGACGGGGCCAGCACATCATGGGACTCGGAACTGGACGGGGCCAGCATTTCAGGGAACCCATGGGCCAGAGCTGACGTGCGTGCAGCCCACACACACAGAATCGCTGCAGACATCACAATCAGCGCTGTGTCTTCTTGTGTGGACTCACGTGTGGCATGAACGGTCTCTGGCAGGGCGGACAACACATGCTCAGGCTCTGGCGGGCAGGCGACGGGCTCAGGCTCTGGCGGGCAGGCGACGGGCTCAGGCTCTGGCGGGCAGGCGACGGGCTCAGGCTCTGGCGGGCAGGCGACGGGCTCAACGGGCTCTGGTTCTGGTGGATAGACGACGGACTCAGGACTTACTGGATCCGGAACTGGTTGGAGTGGGAGATCTTCTATGACGTAGTTGGATCCACACGCCCACAGCGTGTGATCCACGAACTCCAGAAAGGTCATATTTAGGTCCTTTACCAGAATAATCTGGGCTAGCGGGTCCTTCAGTCCACCCCAGAAACTCTTTGTCAGTTCCTTCTCATCCATCGTCACATCATCATAAAGGTCTAGGTAAAGACCAGCGTATTCTTCGAGTGAGCGCTCATGTTGGAAAAGGATAGGCATTTCAAAGGGGCTCACCACCTTGCTTTTCCTCCTTCGGCCCATATTCAGTTCTCTTCTTTCTTTTTGTAGGTTGGTCGTTCTGTCAGGGTTGCGTGCAGGTAGCCAAAGACGAGGACAAGGGAGGTTCAATATAGTTGATTTATTTAACAAAACTCAACTTCAGGAACAAAGGAACAGACTCCAGGACTTCAGTAATAACACAACCATACATTGACGACGACCAACAAACACTGAGGGAAAACACAGGGCTTAAATGAACTGAACCAAACGAGGAGCGGGAAAACTAACAGGACTAAACCAAAATCACAAAGACAGGGGGAAACAAGATCTCAAAACATAACAGAACACATCAAAACATGACAAGTTTAACACATTTGTCTATTATTTAACCCAACTGATCTTAATGGTTAATCAACGAATCATTTGGTACACCTATAGATTGCTATATAAATGAAACTGGAAAAATTAGAATATCGTGCAAAAGTTCATGTATTTCAGTAATTCAAATTACAGTTTTTTACAGTCGCTAGGACCCATTTTTCAATACTTAAGTCACTTTTTCAAAACTCTTCACACAGTTCTCCTAACCAACTTTCAGCTCGGCACAGCAGTTCATTTCACATTCAAAATGCACTAAAACTACCAAATCACTTCATACATATCAAATCCATAACACTAGCAAAGGTTCACAGCCAACAAACACACTTTATCACCCACAAAACAATAACATAAAAAACACTAACAACAGGTAACTTTATACAATGTTTTCCTATGTAAATGCTTTCTTTCTTCTACCTCTCTACTGTTTAGAATTCACTGCAATATATGTTACTAGAATGAATCAGACATCATGCAGTTATTATATTTTATGTTTTTGGAGTAATTCCAAAGTACAAGAATTTGTATACACACCATCCACCGATACAGATACAATAGGAATCAGCTGTGGTTGTTCCAATTGTTTTTATGCCATTTAATTTTTAGATTCTAAATATATTTCATTACAATACTGTAGAAATGTGGCAAAATGCTGTCTTATAATTATTCAGTTTTGTATTATGTTATTGTTTTAAACTTAAGTTTAACAGTTTTGAAATCAGTATGTAAGCGTGTGCAAATTGGCCTGTAGAAAAGAATTAATGTAATTTGAAAGATGTAGTCATTGAATGCATTTTGTGCCAAAGCAATTATAAATGATCCACAGTTTAGCCCACATATACTAATGTTGTGCTCACTGTGTGAAGAGTGAAGAAAAAGTGACCTAAGTATTGAGAAATGTGTCCTAGCGACTGTAAAAAACTGTAATTATGTGAAAAGAGTATTATACTACATGGAAACAGCTGCGGCACATTGAAATAGACACTGACTTATATTTATTTAATATGTCAAATGTTTGTAAATTACAGTTTTTTTTATTCGCTTTGGTACTATTTTCACAAGTAAGGTGTACATTTTCAAAACTCTTAGTACGAAAATCAAAACTGGTCACACTTGTAACGCAGTTAGTCATTCTTTCAAAACCCGATGTCATGCTTTCAGTCAGTTGCACATGTTTTCAGTCCACATAATCATTGTTTCAAACACAAGATTATTGTAATATATAATGAGAACATTTGGTTTAATCACCGAAACACAACAGTATGATCTTCTTTCAGTTTAGTACTTTTAACAATCAGTTCATCCAACAGCAAACAATGCAAGATACATGTTTCAAATCGGCTTTAGAAGTGCTGAAATTAATATGCTACAGTAGCTACTATAAAAGACAGATTACACAGTTTTAACATTAGGCAATACTCTTACATTACCCAACATTTACATAATCTATAATTTCCAAAATATCCATCATATGTGTAATCAAGTGAAGGATCAATGAAGACATCCTCTACAATTATATTTGGGCAAATTAGTTTATATTTTTCAGATATAATTGTAACATATGTATACTTTCTATAATGAAATGTAACTAAATAAGAACAAAACATAACATTTAGTGCACACATTACATTAATTTGGATCAAGCCTGTCTTGAGCATTTGGCCATAGATTCTCGTCCACATCACAATGAATGTTATCATTGTTCATGCACCTTGGAAAAAAACCTTTTGGCGTGACGAATCCATGCTTGACATTGGTCTACACTGATGTCATCACATGCATCATCCATGGCCTGAAGGAGGGTGGCACACTCAAGGGGTTGGCGATCATAGACCTTCAACCTCCATGCTGAAAGAAATTCCTCAATAGTGTTGAGGAAAGGAGAGTATGGAGGCAGGTAGAGGATCATGAATCAGGGATGGGTCTGAAACCATGCTTGAACTACCTCAGATTGGTGGAACCTGACATTGTCCCACACAATTACATAGAAATTACATTTCATTGAGAAACTCAATAAGATGTGCAGCATTATAGGAGCCAAGTAATGTCCTATGACACCATCTTCAGAGATAGCTGCGCACATGGTGATGTTTCCTCCACGTTGTCCAGGCACTTGG
>JAZAVI010001352.1:0-19888 GCA_036326025.1 Chrosomus eos
CTGTCCTCTTTAATAAACTCAGTCTTGGCAGATTTCAGCTCTTCCTGATGCTCTGATGCTCGTCTTCACTTGCAGCTGATGGGAATTTACAGCATTTATTGGTGAATTGCAGTGGGAGGAGCTTCATTGATGATGTGATTGCAGTGGGAGGAGCTTCACTGATGATGTGATTGCAGTGGGAGGAGCTTCACTGATGATGTGATTGCAGTGGGAGGAGCTTCACTGATGATGTGATTGCAGTGGGAGGAGCTTCACTGATGATGAATTCCTGCGTGGGAGGAGCTGATCTGCCAAAATCAAAAATATCAATAACGGAGTTTTGTTTTTATAAGAAATTCCACTTCTAAGTACTTATGTCTGTCTATCTATTCATCGTACAGTACCTGATGCCAATCATTATTTTTATTGCTAATCCTAACATTATTCTGCGTCTTCATTAAAATACAGGTATCTAGAAATATAGAAAAGAATATAAATTATATAAATTATTCCAAATATAAATAATGGTAAGAAAAACAGCTAAAATCGTAAACAGAAATAAACTTATAGTAGCAAACAAATCCCCTCAGTCTGCTGACACCAATGAAATGAGCTTTAAGTGACAATTTACAGGAGATCTGAAGACATCAGCATAATAAATGAGGAGAAAACAGGAACTATTGTCATGAAAATAGTGTTTTCAGCAGATCTGTTAATATTGATGATCCTCAGACTATCAACACGCATTCAACAAGACATTCAGGATCATCAGCAGATCATCTCACTTTATTCTGAGTGTTTGCTGTTAGAAACACATTATCTGAGTATATGACCAATGTAAAATATATGGAATATAAATGCCTATAAAACTACTGCTATACTGAAAGGCAAAACTCTTATTTCTCACAATATGACATGGATAAAACATAAATAATACCAAAACAATCAATAATGACACTTACCTTCATAAACCATACAGATAAATAATTACAGCAGCATAATATGACCAAATTAATCCAAATATAGCTAGTTTGATCTTATGATAGCTACATTAATCACTATAAAGTAGTTAGATCATTAACATAATAACAGAAACTGTTAATTATCATAAAACTTTTAAAAATAAAGAGCACCACAAAGCATTATCGTTCCAAGTGTAAAACGCTTTTCATATTAGTATTGATTCATGTCTCACGTGGCTCATCATAGGCTCAATGTAAATCGTTTAGCATTATCTGTTCCAGTATGACACTTGAGATCGATTCACATTAATTCCCCTCACAGATCTCAAACTTTGACTTTTGACTTGACGAAACAATCACACAAAAGCACACACACTCGCTCAGGTCTGAACTCCACATATTCTCCTCATGCTCGCTGCTGCTGCACTAAATGTGTATTTCAGGAGGAAGACGCCAGAAAACACGCACAAGTATCGCTGTGATCGATGAAAACAATACAGAAATGAGTCTGTCGCTTAATCAAACTGCATAAAGTGTGTGTGATGGTTGTGTAAAGATGAGAAATACCGTGAACTGCTCTCCTCGCCTCAGAAGACTCGACGCTGAAACTCTTCTCCTTCTTCTTCTTCTTCTTCTTCCTGTTTAATGGCGATTAACTCCTAAGGAGCATTATCGCCACCTACTGTGCTGCTGGATGGCAAATTAACCTTGGGTGATGAGTCTGGATTCAAAAAAATAAATAAAAAAAAACCAACACCTTTCTACCTATATCATCCCATACACATCAACATTAATTATCATACCTGCAATAGAGGTTTCATTGTGATTCATCCGGCGCTGCGTGTTCAGCTCCTCCGTCCACACTCATCCCCCATGGCAGGTTCAACATTACACACTTATTATAATCTATTTCCCAAACCTGAATCATATATGAACGCAAATAATGCTCTATATATCTGTCTATCCATTAAACCTTTTCCTAAAATATCCTCATTCTTCATTCTTTCCTCTCCATTCTTCAAATGACTGAATAACACATCCCGAAAAATATTATACTTACTACAATTAAATAATACATGACATACATTTTCAGATACACCACATTCATCACATAGTCCAGTCTCATGTAATCCCATAATTGCCAGTGTCGAGTTTAACCCTGAATGTCCAAGTCTTATCCTAGACAGCAAAACCTCTTCTTTCCTATTTCCTCCCTGGCAGTTTACCCTCCCTACTATCTTTGTGATACTATGACACCATCTCCCTTTGCTACTACTATCCCATCTAATTTGCCACTTATTTATTAACTTTCTCTTTAAAATCGATTTTGCCTCCTTTTTCCCCATAGGTACTCTAACATCCACCTCTCTCTTTTCTAGTGCTTTTTTTGCTAGTTTATCAGCAACTTCATTACCAGATACCCCAACATGTGCTGGTACCCAACAAAAATACACCACTATTCCAGCTTCTTTCAGTCTGTATAATGATAAATAAATTTCCATTAACAAATCTTCTCTGTCTGATCTCGCATGTAATATACTAATTAAAGATGAAGAAGAATCTGAACATATGACTATTTTATTTGGTCTGACTTGTTCAACCCACTGTAGTCCTATTATTATAGCTGTTAATTCTGCAGTGTACACGGACATCTCATCAGTCAACCTCAAACTAATCTGTTTTTTAAAGTGTGGGATAAAAACTCCTACTCCAACCTTTTGACTGATAGGTTCCTTAGAACCATCTGTAAATATTTGTAATACTGAAAAAAAGGTGTTATTTAAAAAGGCATTAATCTCATTTCCAATGTATTCCTCTTTGGACTTGTTTAATAAACTCAAAACTACAAGCGGTTCAGGGACTTTCCAAGGTGGAGTATCAGTAAGTGCTATATTGGGACAGAAGATCTTATTGTCCATGCAACATTCCTTAGCCCATACTTTGCTCTTCCATCCAAAACTGTGTCCTTCATCAGTATTCCCAGCACTCCTCCAATACTTTGCGAGTAAGGTGATTATTTGCTGATTGTTGAAGGTTTACCCAGTATGTAATTGCCAGTTTTTCCCTTCTAATATCTAGAGGCATTTCTCCCATTTCTACTCCAATTGCATCTACAGGGGATGTTTTAACTGCTCCACAACATAATCTTAATGCTTTGGATTGAATTATATCTAATTTTTTCAGTCAGACTTTGATGCTGAACCATACACAATACATCCATAATCAAAACAAGAACGAATCAATGCTTGATACATGCACAACAATGCATTACGGCTAGCTCCCCACTTGTGACTAGCAACCGTACGCATGCAATTTAATATTTTTTTACACTTTGACTCAATTTTACTTATATGACATTTCCATGTTAGTTTTCCATCAAACCACAATCCAAGATATTTAAAAACAGGTACTCTTTCCAATGTTTGATCATATAACTTCAAATCTAGCTGTTCATTCCTCTTGTTCTTTGTGAATAGCATATATTGTGTTTTAGATACTGAAAACTTTAGACCCCAATCCAATGACCATTTTTCCACTTCTTTAATTGACTCCTGTATACCTTTAACCACACTTTTAATATTACGGCCTCTCTTCCATAATGCTCCGTCATCTGCATACAGAGCCAATCCTATTCCTGGTTTATTCACTTTATCAAAAACATCATTGATCATTAAATTAAACAACAATGGGCTAACTGCACTACCCTGTGGAGTTCCATTTAGAATATTATAAGGAGCTGACAATTCTTCCCCAATTTTCACCTGAAAGGTGCGTTCAAATAAAAAATCTAAAACCCAATTATAAAATTTGCCACCTATTCCAATTTTATTCAGTTTAATTAGCAAACCTTCCCTCCACAAAGTGTCATATGCCTTTTCTATATCAAAGAAGACTGCAATCATGTACTCTTTCATTACAAAAGCTTTTTTAACTTCATTTTCAAACAATACTAAAGCATCTGCTGTAGACCTACTTTTCCTAAAACCACTTTGAAATGTTGATAACAATTCTCTTTTCTCTAGAATATAATTCATTCGTTTTACAATCATTTTTTCCATTACTTTACATAATGTAGAAGTGAGAGCGATAGGTCTATAATTACCCGATTTTGTTATATCCTTCCCAGGCTTAGCAAGAGGAAGCACAATTGCAGTTTTCCATTGCTTAGGAAGGATACCCTCATTCCATATATAATTATATAAATCCAGTAATATTTCTAATGCTTTTGGTGATAATTTCTTTAAGATTCTGTAACTTATCAAATCTTTTCCTGGTGTGGTACTTTTTGAATTATTAATTGCTGTTTTTAATTCAAAATTACTAAACTCATCGTCCAAAATATTATTAAAATCTTGTTTTTTCTTGCAAACATCTCCATAGGCATTCTTAATTTGCTGACGTCTTGTTAAAAATGTATCATCTAAATTGTCAATGCTATGAGCTTTAGCAAATGTTTGAGCCAATAAAGTAGCCTTGTCTTTATCTGTGATAGCTACCTTCCCATTTTCCTCCAGTACAGGTATTTTTTTAAAACTATCAATTCCATTCATCTTTTTAATCATACGCCAGACTGCGTTTATTTCAGTTTCTCTCCCAATCGTATCACAAAAGTTTTGCCATGCTGACCTTTTTGTACTTTTAATAATCTTTTTAACATAAGCCCTTTTTCTTTGATAATCTATGACTGCTTCTGGTGTGAGTGTTCTTTTTAAATACTGAAATGCTTTATTCCTTTCTCTGATTGCTGCCGAGCACTCCTCTGACCACCATGGCACATTCTTTCTTGTTTTTATACCACTTGATAGAGGGATAGACTGAGAAGCTGCAAAATAAATGCCATTCACTACTTTATTATATCTGTCATCAACACTACCCTCTACTGAGAGATCTTTGAACTGTTCTTCACACAACATTTGAAATTTTTCCCAATCTGCTTTCTTATATATCCATCTTACACCATAATTACCTTTTTGTAGTTGAATCTTATTTTGAATTACACATGTCACTGGAAAATGATCACTTCCTATATTTTCTTTAGATACAGACCACTCACATTTGCCAGCTAATGATGCTGAAACTAATGTGATATCCAGACATGACATTCTACCTCTTGCTATGTCTATTCTTGTTGGATTGCCATCATTTAAACATACCAAAGAGTTATCTTCCATGAACTCTTCTATTATTTCTCCATTTTTATCTGTGCTCCTGCTACCCCAAATACAATTGTGAGCATTAAAATCACCACATATAATAATTTTGTTCACCTTTTCTCCCATGATATTTTTCAGAATATCCATTGTTAATTCTGAACATGGATTATAAAAATTTAACACTCTGATTACCCCCTGTGTACCCATTATTTCCATACATATACACTCTGCATTTCCTTCTTTATTTCTTTGTCTATATATTACATTTTCTTTTATGAATGTTGCACACCCCCCACCTCTACCATTAATCCTGTCCTTCCTTATTACCTCATAGCCATTCATCCTAAAGTCCAATGACTTACATAACCATGTTTCTTGTATACAAATGATATCAGGAGATTTATTCATATCTGCAATATACTTTTTAAACTCCTGACCATTAGCGATTAGGCTTCTGGCATTCCAATGAAGTAACAGGAAGGACATGATAATGTTATATATCATTACATTGAGACGCTTCATAGTTTGTTGTTATCCCACCTTCTGTTCTCCCTTCTTTAGACTGTAGAATCTTGTGAACTTCTTCTGCTGATATACCGATGCAGTTCAAAAACTTGTTTGCACAGTCCACCACAATTTTTATTTTATCAGATCTTCTTCCTACCTGCCCAGTTCCATTCACCACTGCACAGATAAATGCTACAAAATCAGTTTTGTTAATGCTAATGTTGTCAATTGAGTCATTCTTTATCAAGTTCAGTTGTTCCATTGACTTATCAATCTGAGAGGTTTGTTCCAGTCCAACATGTGTTCTTGTGTCGCTTACATGTTTCACTCTACGAGCTGCTTCTGCATATGTTACATTCTGGGTGGATTTTACCTTTTGGATTACACGAGCCTGTTGCTGTACTGGACATCCTGCATATGCAGCGCTGTGTTCTCCCCCACAGTTGCAACACTTGATCTCAGCTCCTTCCTGACACTTCCCGTATTCATGCTCCCCTCCACATTTTGCACATCGCATTTTCCCTTTGCAAACAGCAGCAGTATGACCTATGCGCTGACATTTAAAACAACGCAAAGGAGGGGGTACATACTCCCGTACCACATAACTGATGAAACCTAACTTTACCTTGACTGGTAAATTGCTGTCTTCAAAGTGTAACAGCACAGAAAGACTATCACACTTTTCATTATCTTTCCATGTCGTCAGTCTTCTAGCCAAAGCAACTTTGCCTCCAATCAGGTTTACTTTTACTTCTTCCATAGTTACATTTAAAGGAACTGCTGAAATAACACCACGTTTCATCACATCTATTCCAGCACAGGTTATTTTACCACCAGCTAGTGTTTTCAGTTTTAGAACCTTTGCTTTCTGATTTTCATCCTTACACCTAATCAAGACTCTTCCATTGCTCATACATGTTGCCCCTTTCACTGATCCCACTTCTTTTTCTATCGCTTTTGATAGTTTAATAGGATGCATGTACTGCTCTGCTTGTTTGACAAATGTGATCATAACTTTTATTTCCTTTTCCTCATTGTTTCTCATCAACATTTGCCCCGAATCCCTGATTTTATTTGTGAATTCAAACTCATCACCCATGTTACTTCCTTTTTTCCTTTTATTATATCGCACCTCTTGGAAGTCCATATCTTGATTGCCACCATCGGATGAATCATCCATAATATCCACCTACTTCAACTCAAGTATCGTTCCTGATTTGTCCTTTTAGATTAGAATCTACTTATATGTCCTGATGTTCCTTTCACCGCTGCCAGCGTGTGTTGATCCGTGTTCCGGAAGTCGACCTTCGCGGCCGTAAACTGGGAATCTTCTGAGACCCTCTTCTCCTTCTTCTTCTTCTGTTGTTTTTAATGGCGGTTGGCAAACCAACGTAAAGGTGCATTGTTTGCCACCTACTGGATTGGAGTATGGAGCACTACTTGGTGAATACACTTGGTTGAAAAATAAAATAAAATAAATAAATAATACTAAATAAATTATATCTTTTTTACCAGTTCTGTGTCATTTAAAAATTTGAATACTCTCTCGTGAATTGTATAATTTGTTCCTTCTCCTAATATTTCCTTAAGTGATTTATTTCTTACACCCATGGTTCGAATTACGTGGGAGCCAGTGGGAGCTGAGCTCCCATAGAGAGAGTATGAGCTCCCATGAAAGCAGTAAAATCATACACCTGTGGGGGCTCTAAAAATCATCAGCATCATTATTTTAAATTACAAATAAAGCACTTTTTCCTTCAATAATCGAGGCATATTTGTTAACCCTTTCGCACGTACGTTCACAGCGGTGTGATTAGAACAGTCAGTGCATCACGTGATCAACTGCTAAATTCAAAAGTGCTTTCGCGTTGGCTGACGCTGAGCCAGAGACAGACGCGCTTAATATATCACAACTATTCAGTGTTTTCAACCACATAATGTTTATTTTAGGTTTCAGACATTTAAATACACATAAATAGCTACTAGCAAAAAATTATTTGGGGGACGCTAGGTAGGCCCCACCAATATTTTAGCAAACTCCTGTGTCCATTCTCAAACCGTATAGTTGCCGATAGTGCTGCGCGGGTCAGGCGAGCCAAATAGTAAAAAAATAGCCTACATTCAAATTAATGGAGGATGGATGACAGATAAATCATTATAATGTGTTGATTTTAATAAAGACACGGAACTCTCATCATGGTAAAACGCAATGAGCGTCACTCTTTTACTTTCGTTTTCAACAACGTAATTCTCTTTAGAGAAAATCAATCAAGGAAAACATATCAGGGCATTTACTACAGTTGTAATTTTTCAATGTAAATTATTTAATTTGATTGTTAACAGCTGTCTTATTATTCTGATTTAATGTATTGATCAAATTAAGGAATATGTTAAAAGAAAGATGGAGCATAGGCTACATAAAATTAGAGGGGAAAATGCCCTATTTCAAAACATTGGGATGTCAAAACATCCCAAGGGCCCCAAAAACACCTTGGTCCCCAGAGGGTTAACCCACATCCCCCTCTTGCCTTCACCCTAGATGTTAAAAGGTCAGAGAAACAGTCCTGTTAGCCCAACACCTGCTGAACCTAGTACAATAGAGAATTTAGTACAATACATCCCAGATGAAAATATTGATGGTAGTATTATTCCACATAGTGTAAACAGCATTTTCCTTGAGAGGGTACAAGCGAGTGAAATTTTGAAAATTGTGTATGGATTAGCAAATAAAAAGTCAAATGATTATATAGATATGAATATGTCATTGATAAATCACTACAGGGAAATTTCCAGAATGTATGAAGATAGCCAAAGTGGTTCCACTCTTTAAAAAGGGAAATAAAAATGATGTTTCGAATTATAGACCCATATCTCTGTTACCACAGTTATCTAAAATTTTAGAAAAATTATTTGTGAATAGATTAAACAATTTTTTGGATAAAAACGAATTGTTAACAAATAGTCAATATGGATTTCGTTCAAATCATTCAACTGCAACAGCAATTTTGGAACTGTTAGAAGAAATAACCAATGCTATGGATAAGAAATATGTTACTGTAAGTGTCTTCATGGATTTGCAAAAAGCGTTCGACACTTTAGACCACGAAATATTATTGATTAAATTATATAAATATGGTATAAGAGGTATAGCTCATCAGTGGGTCAAAAGTTATTTAAAAGACAGAGAGCAGTTTGTTGAAATCAATAGCATAAAATCAATAAATTGTCCAATAAATTGTGGTGTACCCCAAGGATTGGTACTAGGTCCAGTACTTTTTCTTCTTTATGTGAATGATATAGTAAATGTTTCTAAGTTACTAAAATGTATTTTGTTTGCGGATGATACTACTTTTTTTTATGCTGGCAAAAATATAAATGAGGTATTACAAGTTGTAGAGTATGAGTTTGGGAAAATTATAAGATGGTTTAACGCCAATAGACTGTCTTTAAATATCAGTAAGACAAAATTTATGATTTTTAGTTGTATAAATGTGGATTTAGATGCAGCATTGTCAGTACAAGGAGTACAGATTGAAAGGACTCATGAATTTAAGTTTTTAGGTGTTATGATCGATGAACAGTTGACATGGAAATTCCATATTGATCATGTTAAATCTAGGGTATCCCAAATTATAGCTGTGTTACATAAAGTAAAAGAATCTGTTAATAAATGTGCCTTAATTTTGTTATATAATTCATTGATTGTTCCACATCTGACCTATTGCATTGAGGCATGGGGAAGTGCAAACAAGACTTATATAGAACCTGTTTTTAAATTACAAAAACGTGCCATTCGCGTTGTAAATGGAAGCGAATATAGGGCCCACACAAATCCAATATTTATACAGTTAAAAACTTTAAAATTCAACGACTTATTAGAATATAGCCTTCTAAAAATAATGTATAAAGCTCATTTGAAAACATTACCTGATAAATTGCAAAATAGATTCATCAAGAGAGTTAGTAAATTTAATTTAAGAGGAACTGAAGTCTTTCAGAAACCTGAGTTTAGAACAAAATTTAACCCTTAGGGGTCGGCGGTATCGCCGGCGATACCAGCTCACTTTTTTCCTTATCAGTGCAAAAGAGACTGAAATTACTCTGTTGATTTTGATCTTACATATAAGTGTTATACATCATGCGATCCTGTTAAGTTTGTATTTTTTTTGTGGAACCTCACAATAAAAACAAAGTGTTGTGCTTTTCACCAAATAAAGAAAAATAAACATGATGCGCGTTTTGCCTTCTCTCTGTCAGTGAAGTCCATTCTGAAACGCGTCCGAAAAAATAACTGTAACTCTGTCAATACTTGTCACAGAGATACGAGACATGTCTCTTTATGAAGCTGAGATTCTCTTCTTTTAAATGATGTAATTTACTACAAGAATAAATAATTCCAGTTTATGTAATCCGTTTGAAACCAAGAAGAGATGCAGTTTTTTCGTTCTCCCCTCATTATCTGTAATCAGCTGACGCAGAAACGCCCCCAGCGCTTTTCACATGGTAAATAGGTGATTATGCATCGCACACGCGGCACGCCCCGCGATCAATGTTAAACAACACAAAGATTCTTCAGATTCACTGATAGTTCATCGCGTTTTGAGGATGAGCACGCTACTCTGACAAAGAGGACCTTCAGATGATTCTGGACACTGGACAGCGGGGAAGAACTTTTACCCAGAGAAAGACTGCAACTCGGACGACCAACCCCGCCAAGGATACGTTCGGAGTAAGTTGTTTGTTATGTAATTCCTTTTCTGATCATATATAGAGCTCAAATGAATTTTCAGACTATATTTTGCCTAGTTTTGGTTAGCTTTTGACACAGGAAAGAGTGCCTCACAATATCCCGATCGTGTACGCTCGTTTAAACTTTTTAAATGTGATATTCTCTAAACATATTTGTAGGCTATATTAGCCTACATATATTTCACTCAGTTTTGATAAGTTTATGACACTGATTATCATGCTAAATAGCCTACTGCCTTATGCTTATGCATTTTGTTTTCGAACTGCTTCCCAGATAGCAATGAGTCGGCGGACCGCCGGCGGCGCGCCGGAGGCAGTAGAAGCGTCAGAATGGCGAAATCGCAAACACCTTTGACGGCGCACCGCCGGCGGCAGCCGCTTTTTAAAAGCGGCAGCCGCCGTCCTACCGCCTTCGTTCCGCGGCCGGCCCGCAGGCCAGCCGCCGTTCTACCGAAGGCGGACCTTCCGCGGCCCGTCGGAGGCAAACGCTATTTTCGAGCGAGCTTCCCCGCCGCTTATTGCATATATATATATATATATATATATATATATATATATATATATATATATATATATATATATATATATATATATATATAATATTTATAGCATGCAGTTTATCAAGAATAATGATTGATCAAACCAGACACATTTCCATTTGGCATTTTAATTCCACATTTCAAAGTACAGTAACTGTCATTAAAACAAGATGTCAGATCACTGAAATATAACAGAAAAATACAAATACACACACTGACACACACTAACATGCAGGTTTCCAATTAAATTTTGGTTTAAAAAAAACACTTGTAAAAAACACTATTGTAACACTTACAATACTTGGTAATAATATAAAGAGGTCAGCTCTGGGATGAAAAGAATTACCAGTAAACTCAAGTAATGAGGATATTTGGTAGAAAAGAAAGTGAAGGATACCAAATAATTTGAGGTATAACATCATATTTACAAGTCATTTCGGTAACACTTTAGAATAATGGTCCATAGTTAACAAGTAGCTATGCAGGAAGTAATAGGTAGTACTGCATTAACACCGAACTTAATACTATTAACTAATATGGAAGCAATATTAACTAAGCAGTAAGTAATATCTAATTTGGTACAAAGGTAGTTCCTTGGTAGGTATTTGATTATTACTAAAGAAATATATCCTCATTGAGAACTACTTGTGAACTAAGAAAGAATAACCAATTAATTACTAATCACAAAAGTAACATGTCTAAAAAGTGAACAATTGTGGGGTTTTTTTACTCTTAACATGGTCATAACATTTCAGAAGCTTGTGCCTCAAATGGGTTCTTTGTGGAAACCAGTTTATGAATATTATATACCCCCAAATACATTAGCTACAGGTTTAGATTGTGACTACTACTCTTACCAAAGGATGGACGTATGTTCTCTGTTTAATTCAAACTTAAACATAGAATAATACTAATAATGATAATTTGTTTAAATTTTTAAATAATTAGGAAGTGATGCAGACATGATTGGATTAGTTCACTATTAGGAGCTCTTTTGAGTGTCAGTTCAATGTCTCAGACTCCAACGACCTACCTTTATGTTACAGTAGCCGCCTGAGGAGGACTTCTCTTTAGGATATAAACATTGATGTTCTCTTGTCAAAAACAATTTGCATCCTCAATGAAGAAATTGGCTGCATTTATGTTGCGATAATCGCAAAACCACATCTTCCAGATTACAATGTTTGTTTGAATATTACTAGTGCCTCACAGAAATGTATGCCTGTACAGTATGTGTCAAATATAAAATTAAATAAATTGTATTACTTGTGAACAACATGCTAACTCCTCACTAATTACTCAAGCGTTACCATGTCATCCCGCAAGAACTACTAGTGATGTGGCCCATTATTTTAAAGTGTAAAACATGCTAACTCCTCACTAATTACTCAAGCGTTACCATGTCATCCCGCAAGAACTACTAGTGATGTGGCCCATTATTTTAAAGTGAAAAACACTTAATAAAACGTATAGTTTTTAAACACTTCACTATTATACTACTAGTGAATCACTAGTAGTTCCTGCGTGATGACAAGTTAACGCTTGAGTAATTATTGAGGAGTTAACATGTAAAATAATGGGCCACATTACTAGTCAACGTGATCTCATGAGAAAAAGTGTAGTTCTACCATACGTAGCCTATATTTATTTATGTTTTATACACACATAAACATATAATACTGATGTATTTACAGCACTAAAACGTATAACATTTACATATTGACAGCACAAAAACGTTATTTATTTACGTATGAACGTACAAATTTGTACGTTGCTATTTAACTTATGCATATAAAAGCGTGGCATTAATGTTTTGACTGTAACGTTATTGCATTCAATTGTCTTATCAATTAAATGTTCAGTCGCATTTATTAATACAGTTTAACGTTACTTATAAATAATAACATTTCGCTCTGTTCGTGACTTCTGCTGCAAACTCGTTTCGGAGTAACGTTAGGCCTATATAAACAATAATACACTTAAAAATACCTTCTTTAATCGTTTATTTACCGTGAGACACAAAGGCGTTTTCTCCTATAGACCCATAATACACTAAAACACAACATAAATTCAAAAAAGACATCAATTTTATTAGCTTGATGTAATCCAAATCTTTATAATCCATACGTTGTTAGCAAGAAACAAATCCAAATTCAGCCCTTTATCCAGTGATCTTCATCTCCATTTCTCAGCAGAGACCGTAAACGTCAAATCCCGCGCTGGTGCCTGGTGGTGAATTCAATTTCAAATTCAAAAGTTGCCTCCGAAGCGTTACGACATGTTTTACGGCAGTGATATCAGACGCTCATTGGCTCTCGCGTGCATCGTCACAGATTACAACATGCCGTGTTTAAGTTGGTGTACTACATTTGAATTGGAGAAGCGTGCACGCCTTCACAGAGCGAACAGCGAACCGAAACTTGATTAACATTTTCATGGATTAATAACTTAAATTCTGCTCTGTAACGTTACCTCATACAAAACTATACTGCCAGAGAGGACTGCGACACATCGTCATGTGAACGACTTTTGGTACGGTTTTGACATTTTCTCAATAAATAAATTATTGTGATATAGCTACGTGTCTGTCTGTTGTTTTTCTTTATAATTGTAGCCTACAGTTTTAAGAAATTCTTAGGTTTAGGGGTAACTTTGGGGTAGGATTAGTGGTTCAAACTATGTTTTAATGCTATATTGTTAATAAAACTGCCATTTCCCTACACATATCTGTCCATTACGTTTTATCCTTTTAATATTGTCTATAAAACGGGTAAGTTGTGTTTAGGTGTGGGAGTAGGGTTAAGAGATCTTACATTTATAATCTATAAAATGGTAAAAGAGAAATTATACAGTTATCTTTATAATATTAAATATTCGTAAAAAGTGTACCTTTTTATCTGTAAAATCGTAATAATATTACGTTTAAACGTTGCAGATGCGTCCATATTATACGTTTCAACATATATCGAAACGTACAAAAAAGTAGGTTTTCTATCTTTGAAAATTACGTATTAATACCTAACGTTACGTATTGACAATGAGACCAGGTTGCACTAGTAGATCCTGCGGGATGACATGGTAACGCTTGAGTAATTAGTGAGGAGTTAACATGTTTTACACTTTAAAATAATGGGCCACATCACTAGTAGTTCCTGCGGGATGACATGGTAACGCTTGAGTAATTAGTGAGGAGTTAGCATGTTTTACACTTTAAAATAATGGGCCACATCACTAGTAGTTCCTGCGGGATGACATGGTAACGCTTGAGTAATTAGTGAGGAGTTAGCATGTTTTACACTTTAAAATAATGGGCCACATCACTAGTAGTTCCTGCGGGATGACATGGTAACGCTTGAGTAATTAGTGAGGAGTTAGCATGTTTTACACTTTAAAATAATGGGCCACATCACTAGTAGTTCTTGCGGGATGACATGGTAACGCTTGAGTAATTAGTGAGGAGTTAGCATGTTGTTCACAAGTAATACAATTTATTTAATTTTATATTTGACACATACTGTACAGGCATACATTTCTGTGAGGCACTAGTAATATTCAAACAAACATTGTAATCTGGAAGATGTGGTTTTGCGATTATCGCAACATAAATGCAGCCAATTTCTTCATTGAGGATGCAAATTGTTTTTGACAAGAGAACATCAATGTTTATATCCTAAAGAGAAGTCCTCCTCAGGCGGCTACTGTAACATAAAGGTAGGTCGTTGGAGTCTGAGACATTGAACTGACACTCAAAAGAGCTCCTAATAGTGAACTAATCCAATCATGTCTGCATCACTTCCTAATTATTTAAAAATTTAAACAAATTATCATTATTAGTATTATTCTATGTTTAAGTTTGAATTAAACAGAGAACATACGTCCATCCTTTGGTAAGAGTAGTAGTCACAATCTAAACCTGTAGCTAATGTATTTGGGGGTATATAATATTCATAAACTGGTTTCCACAAAGAACCCATTTGAGGCACAAGCTTCTGAAATGTTATGACCATGTTAAGAGTAAAAAAAACCCACAATTGTTCACTTTTTAGACATGTTACTTTTGTGATTAGTAATTAATTGGTTATTCTTTCTTAGTTCACAAGTAGTTCTCAATGAGGATATATTTCTTTAGTAATAATCAAATACCTACCAAGGAACTACCTTTGTACCAAATTAGATATTACTTACTGCTTAGTTAATATTGCTTCCATATTAGTTAATAGTATTAAGTTCGGTGTTAATGCAGTACTACCTATTACTTCCTGCATAGCTACTTGTTAACTATGGACCATTATTCTAAAGTGTTACCGTCATTTCTAACAATAGGTGAAGTCGTAATAACAGAGTAAAACCTCTAGAGTACAATATACCATTATAACTGCAATGCTGACCTGTGGCACAAGGATTTACAAGCTATTTTTAACAATAGAATAACAGTTAAGCACTGTGACGGAATGAAGTAGAATATTTAGTACCAGGTAATGTGCAATATCAATTATCAGAGATATAGCTTGGTATAGTATTCCAAGCTATTTTTAATAGAATAACAGTTAAAGGGATACTCCACTTTTTTTTTGGAAATAGGCTCATTTTCAAATACATTCAGCTGATTTTCTGACATTTAGAAGAATATCAGTAACCAGACAGTTTCTAGTCCCATTGACTTCCATAGTAGGAAAAAATATATACTATGGAAGTCAATGAGACCAGAAACTGTCTGGTTACTGATATTCTTCTAAATGTCAGAAAATCAGCTGAATGTATTTGAAAATGGTAAAACTCAACCGTTTAACTCTGAGGGAATTTGTAAAATGAGCCTATTTCCCAAAAAAAAGTGCAGTATCCCTTTAAGCACACTGATGGAATGAAAGTAGAATTTTTGGTACTAGTTAATGTGCAATATCAAATATCAGGCATAAAATAGGATTTACAAACTATAATAGAATCGTTAAGCACTGACAGAATTAAATAAGCCAATACTGAAGTCACGGTAAGTAGAATATTTGATACCAGATAATGTGCAGATATCAAGTATTAGATGTATAATCTAGGATTTACAAGCTATATTTAAAAATAGAATAGTTAAACACTGTAACAAGGTTTAAGGGGTCGGCTGTGGGTCCCTCTCAGCGTTGCGGCACCTTTTTCCACCTTCACGGTCAGATGCTCCTTTCAGGTAACGCATAACGTTAACCTGGATCTCCTCATCAGTGGCATCCTGGGTCGCCGGGTTCTTCCGGATGGCTCCTGTAGAAAATACAGATCTGTCATTCTATTTGAATAGCATAAGGTCATACACATCTACTTAAATATTAAAAAAAAAATATCCAACTTACTTTGAACAATGGTCTTCAGGAACATGTCTCTAAAACATGCTTTATCCCCTACACCAGTCCAGATTGTATTGATGGAAAGGTGATTAGAGAAGATACTCTGAATCATTCGCCACACGGTTGTCTTTAGGTCCCTCCCACATTTGATTGCCAAAAACCGAAGCTGAAAATACAAAAAAAGTGTAACAAATTACATTTCTCTGAAGCTTCTCATAAATTTAAAATGTAACAGGCTGTGGATTCAGACTGTAGAATATGCAGTGTATAATCTTAATTTTACTTTTTAGATTACCCTATGGCGTTATAAATGAAATCAGAACACTTACAAATCGTTCCTGGAGCTCTTTATCCTGCCTCATACTGTTGTCAAGTAACGCCAAATCTTCCTGGGTGTCTAGGGGAAGTAACGGATCTCCTGGCAGGGATAACTCTCCAACAGACACATTGGCACTGAAAATGTTGCAGCATAGTGTCCATTTTGTTGTCCATGCTACGGGGTCAGCATTGGGGTCTGATCTGCACCTACAGGGGTTCCCAGAATAAAAGAATAAAGTAGTCAGTCCTGGCCCCTCAACAACTAAACTATGACAGTTATATCTAGGTCTATTACATGTACAGGTGGCCCCAGTGGGAATTAAACCAACGCCTGATGGCTTGTTTGCAAGTTGTACCTGGTTGCCCAGTGCGAGCAAACATCTTCAACATTGTCCCAACTTGCTTCACCTGCTCTCGAAGTGAGCCGCTGTCATCTGAAGCTACAAAATAAAAGGCATATGGTAATTTTGGACACGCACACAAAAGTTAAATTTAAGAAAGAGTGCATGTTCTCACCTGCTGGTGCATTGCTTTCCCTCAGGGCTTGTTTTTCATTCTGGAGTCTCTGGAAATCTACCTAAAAAAATAAATAATAATAAATATATATATATATATATATATATATATATATATATATATATATATATATATATATATATATATATATATATATATATATATATATATACACAACTAAAGGCACTATTTTCAATACGTTAAAACACTGGGCACTAAGACATAGGCCTAGAATATACCTTTATAGCAGAAAACTTCATGCTGTACACGAGGTGCCAGGGAGTCCAAGGGCCAATAACTGAGCGATGACTTTCTCCCATTGTTTATTCAGGCACTCAAGGAAGTTTTCATATGGGAAGCATGAGATGTTATCAAGGACACCATGCTTCGGCATCTTGTATGAGGTGCACCAAACCAATCCATGCATGTTGTATGTCACATGTTCTTTTCCATAAAGCTTGCTGCAGTGATCAAAGGGTGTACTCACACTAGCCGTTTGAACCGTGCCCGAGTGCGTTTGCGCGGTTCGTTTGACTAGTGTGAGTGCTCCGAACCGTGCCCGGGCGCGGCTCGATTAGCCGGCCCTGGCCCGCTTGGAAGAGGTGGGCCAGAGCACGGTTCAGTTGGACTCGGGCGCGGTTCGCATGCAGTGTGAGCGCTAACCGTGCTGGAGCACGGAACAGCATTGTGTTCAGAGCAGCCCGTTCTCATCTCAAGGCGTCATACAGGTGACACGCTCTAAAGCCGATGCACATGGCATCCTTTAGCATCAATATGAGACGCAGATCCCAAGGCGTCATAACCTAACGCTACCCCAGACCTAAACCTACCCATAACAGTGCGTTATATTGACGCTAAAGGGTGCCATGTGCGTAAGATTTCGACGAAATGTCATATATATAACGCCAAAGGATGAAAATGCGTTGGTTCAGAGAGCGCCGCTCTTCTTGTTTATCCCGAAACCGTCGCACCATAATGACGTAAGCGTGCTCCGGCACGAATGCTGAAACCCTATGTGAGTGCAGGCCAGAGGGGGAGTGGGGAGGGGGGACAATCGTACTCGGGCCCGGTTCATGGCAACCGTGCCTAGTGTGAGTACACCCAAAGAGAACCAATATTAACCACTGTAGCTACATTGTGAAATGAACTAGCAGCATACTTGTGCGGACAAACAAAATAATTTATTACACAACCTACATTATTATGTTATGTTTTGTTAGAAAAAAAAATAAGTTATACTTAGTCTTTATAGATGTGAAGCTTTGGCTAACTACTGTAAGTAGCTAATTACATTTCTACATGTAACGTTAACCTCATTGTGTCCTGTAACAAACGCAAAACAGCATGTGTTGTTAGCTAACACTTGCTAACGTTAGCCACTCTAGCTACTGGACAAACCTAGCAGCATACTGCAAGAACAAAGATTACTAACTTGGATATTTTAATATAATATATAAACTAAAACAACGTAAACATAATATTGCGTTACAAAAAAGGGAAACATATACTTACTTAAACGACGGTAGTCGATGACTTTGCTAGCTAGCAAACTGTAGCCTGTAGTAACTTCGGCAATCTTCTTCTTCTCTTGATTAATGGCGGATTGTAAGATGAAACCAACTTGTAGGTGCATACCGTCGGCTACTGTACAGGAGTGTGTAACACCACTATTTAAGTGTTTTAATCTAACTGCGGCAAACCCATAACCAAAGCCCGTCAACTGATGCGCAATGTGCGAGCCACGAGCCAGCCTCAGGGTCTCCAGTGCGTCATCGAGCCCTGTTTTAGCCCCGTCCAAAAAATCCTGAACACACCAATGGTGCAAAACTGTTTAACGGTCTAACTCCACAATTCAGTAGACTATTTCACAGTTTACAGTCTTTGTAATGGGTTTTAGCAATACATTTTTAACATTTATAATGTGTTTAGATTTTTTTTAATTGCCTTTAAAAAATAATCTGCTAAATTGTTCATACCATGAATTAAATATCTATCTATTAAAAATCTAATCAGAAAGATATTTATTGCCAAGTAAGTTTTATTGCAAAATAATTTTTGGTTTATTGCTGCATGTCTCAAATGTGCATCAATCAAAGAAATGTAAACAATTTTTACCTGCATAAAATAATTAAATATATTTTACATAGCCTATTACTGTATAATCTTTAGAGTTTCAAAGTAATTTAAATGTCATTTCCTAAACCTTATAATGGAATCAAGAGTCAAATCTGTTAAAGCCTAAAAACCCCAATGGCTTTGGAGCAAAAGAAATTATAATAGCCATGGCTGGTCGATTTTGAGAGTAGAAATCCTTGTATTTCAAAGAGGCTTGCCGCCAGCCGGCCGCGGTCCATTCGACGGAGGCAACCGCCAGAGAAAATGAAGCCGGCGGCCCGCCAGCTATTCGCCGGCGGCATCTCGCAAAAAATGGGCGTGACGAATTCGGCGGCAAACGTAAGATCCCCGCCAGCGAGATGCACCTATAGACCCCTTATCAGCCGACGTCACAGTTACGTCACTGCGCTAGCTGGAGGCAAAACAAACGGAAAACTGCAGGCGGCTAATACAAACCAGCACAGATTCGGCTACATAATAAGGAGCTTAAATTATTATTATTATTATTAAATGTCATCTTGATGTGTTGTTGGGTGCAAGAATCAATGAAAAATGAGTATGCTGTATCTGGAATTTTTATTTCCAGAAAATATTCACATCATTTAACATTTGCACGTAATGTCACTGTTTACCATTGTCGTCTTCTCGGCGTCTGGCTCGGCAGAAGCTGCGGATAGTACACAAAAGTCTTGTACCATTGACCATTCAGCACATAGTTATAG
>JAZAVI010001353.1:0-20623 GCA_036326025.1 Chrosomus eos
GAGGCACACCAACAGTGCACATTTTTTAATGTCTCCCTTATCCGACCAATATATTTCTGGTCTTGGAGTCTCTAAAAACAAGCTGAGTTGATTCAGGTTGATTATGTTGATTAGTTGATTTGAAAATGTGTAGTGTTGGTGTGCCTCTAGGAACAGGGTTGGGAACAACTGGCATGAGACAACAGAATTTTTTGCTGCTGTAAGCACAAATACAATTATTTTTTTTATAAAATGACTTATTTCAACTTGGTAAAAACATACAGCCATAAAGTCACATGGTCCCAACTCCCATCACAGGTGCAACCTGAAAACAAAGCTTCAGATGTGCAACTTCTTCACTTGTTGCTGAAGAATAACATCACACAGAGGGATCTTCTCATGTGTACGAACAGCCCTCCCTACAGAGCATTCTTGGAATTCTCACACTTTCATACTAAATCTAGCAAGTGATTTTCTCAGACCCTCCTGCTATTCTGTCATGTATTTTGGTCTCTATGTCCGTTTCGTCCCCCTTAACTTACAGCTCCCCTTTAATTTGTATTCCCACCCTTTGTTAAAGTTTCATTATCAATGTAAAAACGTTTGAATTCCAACTTTGTTGAGCCAATCCCAGCATACACACTGCATTACATTTTAAATAAAAAATTATCCATTTGTAAAACTGTATGACCAAATTCAAACAAAACATCTGTTGCATTTTTTTATGTCATGTCAACAAAGAAGCCAAACTTGGTACACTACGCAAGAGTAGGCTACGATCTTTAGAATGAACAATGGACTCAGTATGTGTATAAATAACTAAATTGGTTATTAACTATGTGGTTATGTAAATAACTATAGAGTTTTTTTAAGTAGTCATGGCTCCATCAAGAGTCCACGCATGTTTTTATAGACTGATCTGTTCATGTTCGGACTGGATTAGAAGCAAGGTAGCCTACAACGCCGATTTCGAGCAGAACAACACAATAACCCGGTAGAATATGCTTTTAAAAAAATCATAATACAGACATGAATAAAGCAGCACCAACATATACAGCATTGTAAAATAGCACATACTTCGCCTTTAATGTCCGAAACGCTTTTTTTCTTCGACACCTGTCAAAACTTCGACTAGCAGCTCCGTGTCCATGTGTTATATTCCTCCGTCGTTGAACCAATCATAATATCGTCTCTTTTTAGCTTTCATATTTCATAATCGTGGCTCAGTGCAATTCGCCGCGACGGTTCTATTTATCTGTCAGATCTCACTCTAAAGATCCAGAGAGCTCTGACGCCACTGTTCTTGCTCGGTCACCTGAGCGTGGATTAGAAAGGTGAGCTTCAACGCAAGCCCCGCCCCTACTTTCTAAACCGAACCGGATTGGCTGCTTGGGCGATTGCTCAATCCTCATTGAATAATTTATTCGTCTCTATCTGTGCGTCTTAAAATACATAAACAAATAATTACCGGTAAATAACATTCATAAGTCTGCGTGCGTAGATACATCCAAAACAATGGCGTATAGCCAAGTCACAAACAGTAACAATATCTGCATGGGTAAATGTTTTCTTTTTGCATAGGCTATAATGTCGCTCGGGTGACCATATTTTGATTACCAAAAAACAGGACACTCGGCCCGGCAAACAGATAGGCCTACTCAAATGATACTCGAAGTTTACTCAAGATACCTTATTAATTTAAATACATTTAAAGTAGGTTATGCCTCCTCTGTATGGATAGAAATTTGTTATATTGTTATATGAAAACAGGACATGTCCTGGGAAAACAGGACAATTGGTCACCCTATAGGCTATAAATAAAGTTGATTTTTAATGCCTTGATTATAACAATAGTATTCAGACCTGATTCTAACACTCTCTTGTTTGAAGTTTTTAATATAGAAAATATTAAATTGTGCTACATCTTCAAATTTAGATGAAACGTGTTCAGTAGGCTAATATTATTACTGATGGTTTCATGCAGGTCTCTCACACAGCTGCAATATTCCCATTTTTTTATGTCGTATCTGTATTTCAACTGGTTTCGTTACCCTTCACTGGGTGTCAGCTTTAATAAACATTTCAAGTGGACAATATTGTCAAAAAATATATAGGCCTAACATATGAAATTACGGTATTTTGAGTTCCTTAAGAACCACAAAATGCCATGTCTTGTCTTTTCTGTGGGTACCAGCGTACCAGCCTATGGGGTATAGCCCACCTATACCTTTAAATAGGTCAGAAGCAAAAGGAAACATAAACATTATTTAACACTAAAGTGGTAAGAATTAATTTAAATAGTAGCCTATTCAAAAGCTATTAGTAGAGGGTCGTTGTTAATAGACATTATAGTATTATTATCAGAACAGGACACTGGTTTATATCATTCGCTATTACTACATAAATCAAGAGAATGTAAGTTTATTGCAGTTAAGTTGGCTACAGACATATAGTTGCCAATTTGCCCATTTTCATTGTCCTGTTGTGTTTCATTGTCCTGCTCGTTCGCTCAAACTGGTAATGTTATTAAAAGCAATGGGGGAATCAGCCTGTGCTAAATCTTCTTAAAATGGTCCACGACAAGAAAATGTATGCCACATTAATTTAAGTATCTCAGAGTAACAACTAGGCTACATAAATAAAAGTAATTTTCCTTCCCTTGGTGCTCCCCACTCCTGCCCAGTTAGTGGCGCTAGTAGGTCTAAACCAAATACCTGGTAACTGCGAATAAACAAAGAAGAAGGGAGATGAAGACTTGTCGTGTCTCATATGTTTCTCATGTATGTTTCTTATAAAACTTTTGAAAACAAATATTATGGCTTCGGGAAACATGATGAAGACTAATGTAACACTAGATAATGGCTCACGAAGAAGGTAAACAAAATCTAGTTAAGTGCGATTGTCGATGTAATTCTGTTTTTGGGTATGGTAACACATGGAACTCTTTGGTAAGAAATTATGAAGAAAACCAAATAAAACACCAGTGTTTTATAAAACAGGAAGATTGTGTGATGGGCTCATGAGAGAAACGAAGCTTAGTTTTCGAAGGAATCAATAAACAAATTGCTTCGCAAAATAATTTACTAGAAACACGCAGGCTGGCGACATCTGTTGTTTAAAACTTAAATGTGACGACCAAGGAGAACCCAAACAGTCATTGCACACCTTTTACAAGTCAATTAATAATATTTTTATGAAAGTGTATGCTATTAAATGTAATTATTACATACCATTAAGTGTCCATATAATTTGTCTTTTGTTCATTTGTAATGCTTTATGTGCTTTTATGTCCCACACGTGTGGGTGTTTATTAAAATAAAATTCACTAAAACTGAAGTTACACTGTAAAAAATATTTTGTATCATTATTTTAGTAAACGAAAGTAAACGTGTATTTGCATTGGCAAAATAAAAAGTCATATTTTGAAAGTATGTAAAATACAAAATATATATATTAAGTTTTAAGATATATTTGACCTAAATTAGGTAACCTCTGAATGAAACCCGTAGCTGCGCATTACTGTGCTGACAGGGAAAATTGCATTAGGGGAACCAAGTTGCATTGTTCTACTACATGTATATGAACATCATTCCAAGAACAAACGAACAGTGAACTTTAAACTGCAAACATTGAACTGTGAATACAATATATTTTATATATATAAAAAAAATGATAGTATAAGAAAATAACTCGCGTATGGCGTGGGTGGGTTTTAAAACTATAATAGGTCAAAATCACCACTCTAACACCCCACAACACACAGTCAAGCAAGCAAATGCCCTGAATGAACACTTTGCGAGATTGGAGAGTGACGTGCCAGTCAATCCAATCAGCCTCGATGGAAGAGCAAGTGCATCAATCAGGGTAAACTGTGAGGAAGTGGGGCGGATCTTCTCCCATATAAGGACACGGAAAGCTGCCGGCCCTGACAGGCTGGAAGGCACCATCCTAAAGAGCTGCAAAGAACAACTTAGCCCGGTGTTCAGAGGACTGTTTCAGAAATCACTTGACACACAAAGTCCCAAAGATATGTAAAACAGCGGAAATTTTACCACTTCCTAAGAAACCCAAACCAGTTGGACTGAACAATTTTAGTCCAGTGGCACTCAATTCTGTTTCTAATTTTAGTTTTGAGCGGATCATTTTAATTCGTCTCAAAATAAAAACCCAAGCTCATGATATGGACACATTACAGTTTGCTTATAGGGAGAAAAGTGGTGTGGAAGATCCCAGCAAACATGCCAGTGCGGGCCCACTGTGGGTAAGTGTGGGTTTTCTGTGGGACAGTGTGGGCAAGGGCAAACCCTTTGGGGCCCCATGTGGGCTTTCTGAGGGCAAGCCCACAGTGGGCTTGCCCACAGAAACCCCTTAAGGGCCCCTAGTGGGTTAGCCCATGTGGGGCCCATAGCAGTTTCGCCCATTTGGGCCCCCATGAGGGTTTACTGTGGGCAACCCACTGTGGGTTTGCCCACAGAAAACCCACACAGGCCCCCAGTGGGTTAGCCCATGCAGGGCCCACAGCTGTTTTTCACTATGGGGCCCCCATGAGGGTTTACTGTGGGCAACCCTCTGTGGGTTTGCCCACAGAAAACCCACACAGGCCCCCAGTGGGTAAGCCCATGCGGGGCCCACAGCTGTTTTTCACTATGGGGCCCCCATGAGGGTTTACTGTGGGCAACCCTCTGTGGGTTTGCCCACAGAAAACCCACACGGGTCCCCAGGCAGTTAGCTCATGTGGGGCCCATAGCAGTTTTGCCCATTTGGGCCCCCATGAGGGTTTACTGTGGGCAACCCACTGTGGGTTTGCCCACAGAAAACCCACACGGGCCCCCAGTGGGTTAGCCCATGCGGGGCCCACAGCTGTTTTTCACTATGGGGCCCCCATGAGGGTTTACAGTGGGCAACTCACCATAACAGTACATGTTTCATGTTTTAAGTTGTTTAACAGTCATATGTTTTAAGATTAGAAGGTTTAAGATTAGAAGCTTAATCAAACTATTTAACGATCCTGTGAAATGTCATAAATGTTATTTCATTCAACAGTCAATAATTAACTAAAACTGCACATAATAGATTATGAGCATGTGCATTTAAAATAACAAATTTGTGACTTAAGGAATTCTAAAAAATAATATAGATGTAACTATATATTGTAGGTCTTAATGAGTCTTTATAAATATATTTATAGAATAGTAATATTGCTCATAAATAAGTATAAATAGTGCTATAATTCATTATAAGCATGGACTGCATAGAAAGTGTTACCGTATTTATTAAATAAAATTAACTTATTTATCACAATAAAAACAATGCAAATGGTTTACTGTTTTGTTTTGGTATTCATCAGTGATGTATATTTATTATAATAAAATTATATATTGTTGATACTAATAAATATATCACTGATGTAACGACTGAGACCAATCAGACACAAACGAAACTGTAATTTCATTACCATCTTTCATTTATATAAAACAGTGTTTAGTGCTTTCATATTCTCTTATAATGAAGAAAAAAAAAAAAAAAACTTGGGTCATAGAACTACACAATGATTTTTAAATTCATGATTTAAAATGAATGATATTTTAAATTGTTAAATGTTGTAATTCTAGATGCTGCGTGCCTTTTTAATTTTTCTATGGTTTCAATGCGCGTGCACGTAAACATTGAGTCGCATTCAAAGCTGTCTGATTCAAAGACAGGAGCGCACGCGAGCAGATGGAAACCATGGAAACGAGGTAACATCATCAACTGACAAACGGCAAAACTAGCGTCTCTCGCTGTTGTTTTCCTGTCTATGTTTTTTTCGCTTCTTTCAGGTAAGTTTAGTGAACAAAATCACACAAATAATACATACAAACGTTCCTGACACTTTTCTTATGTATAATTGATACGCTTCTGTTGAATATTTACTTTATAGAAATGGTTTTGTGTCTTCGAAAAAGTCCGTAGCATCTCAACCGTTTTCAGAATAGGTAAGTTAAGTTAAGAGCACTTGAGCTCTTGTTTTACATAAGTTTGGGGTTTTAACCATATCTTTGTGTTGATAACAGTTTTTGATAGTTTTGTTTTGCTGGTAATTTGTCAATGGGTTATTGGAAGTAAGCTAACCTGAAAGAATTCACTGTAACGTTACTGTTAATCAGTGACGTCACTTACAAAATTGATAATAAAAGTGATTTCAGGAGGGACAGAAAAAAAACCTCCACAACAAAGGGGGAATTATTGTTTATATATATATATATATATATATATATATATATATATATATATATATATATATATATATATATATATATATATATATATATATATATACTTTATCTTTTCTGCATTTCATCTCTAGCTTGCTTCCTTGTAATAAACCCTTTGTTCTATTGTAAATCCTATGTAATATTGTTGGCTCTGTGACACATTGCATGTTATGTTCTAGAACCTTTGTTTTGGAGGGGTTTTTTTTTCTGTCCCTCCTGATATCACTTTTATTATCAATCTTTTAGAATATCATCATGCTGATGGCCTGCTGCACCCCCTGTCCAAGACAACCTCCACGGCTATGAACTCAACTAGTAAGCAAAACCTCAAACATGTTGTTCAAAAGTTGGGGGTCTGTAGGTTTATGCTTTTTAATGAAGTCTCACACTTTACATTCATTAACCCGTTTTTTTCAGTGATATTGTCCCTGAGAAGCCTGAAGGCGAAATAGGCGGCAAATATAATGTTATAATGGTCATAGTTGTAATAATTAATTTAACTATTATGATAACAGGATATCATGGTCATTGGTGTATATATTTTTTTCTCTAGGTGTGTTTTGGCCAATGAGACAGACACCATACAGTCCAACTCAAAGGTATTTATTTATTTTTATGTATTTTTTATTGATAAATGCTGAAATTCTTTTTACTTTTAAATGCTGAATTCAGGGAGTCGACAACTTTAGGCACGCAAGTTATTTTTCACAGATATCTGGCCAGTTTACTCATGGCTCATATAGCCTTTAAAATGTTTAAATTTTTATACACAATGCAATATCAGGTGGTAAAGATATCATTAGAGTTTTTAAAGTTATGGCTATGCTCTTGTCACCAGATGAGATATAATCATTTGACCCTGTGATTCTTCAGGACCAGATCTTGATGGCATCCACACTCAGTACATGACGAAGGTGAGTTTCCCCATAGCTTCCACTATCACAAACCAAGAGACAGCACACAACAGGCCTTCATCCATATGAACTCACCCATATGTAGGAATAGGTACCAAAACCCGGTATTAAACATTAAACGGGCCCTGGGGCCAAATTAAGGAAGACCGCATAAGCCTAGACGTTATCAGTTCTGCTGACGGAACTGAAGAAATTACACACACTATTTATTATAGACAATGTCACATTGTCTTGCAAATTCTGTGAGGATTAGGAGGGGTGTTTTAAACAGTCTTCATACAACATGTTTTTCAGGCTGGTTGTTTGTAATTTTGTAAGAGTAGGGAGAAAATAAAAACCTTTATTAAACATTTATGAAACGCATGTTCATGTTTTGTAAATGATTAGTTAATCATTAATCAATCAATTGTAAATGACTTATAACTGAATCTACAAAACAAACATACAATAATGAACATATCACTTATTAAACATTTATGAAACGCATAATTGTTTCATAAATAATTAGGTAATCATTTACTAATGACTTGTACATGACTTGTAACAGAATCTACAAAACATACATAAAATGTTAGTATATCACTTGCTAATCATTTATGAATGTTTTAAACGATTAGTTCATCATTAACTAACTACTTATAAATTACTTAAAACTGAATGTTATTATAAACCGCAGCTCTCTCATTGACCTATTCAGTCATTCTCTCAGTTGAGCATTTATAAAATAGCAACTGGAACAATCAGAAGATGTTTCCTCAATAAAAGTGCAGGTTGAAACATTTCTTAGGTTGAAATGGCTTAACGGTACTTGAACAACCCTTATTTTGTTTTTAACATTTGTATTTAAATTGATCCTTTCTCACTTAGATGCTGTGACAAAAAGCAGCCAAGCCACTGCATGTGAGGTGGAAGCCACCATAAAAACGTGGCTCCGTAATGCCAGGGACAGAGAACTGGGCCAGAACTGCAGCTACTGGTGCCCCTGAGGGGATTGGTTTTTAATTTACTTTGACTTGTTTTAAGTGTTCTGTGTTTCTGTTTTTGTGGTTATTGCTGTTTTAAACTGTATTATTATTAATTATAATTATTATTGTCAGTAAATAAATAATTATTTTTTAAAAACATGACCCTCGATTTATTGCTGCTAACAAGTGCAATTGTTCTGTATTGTAATTGTTCCATATAGTAATATGGGTGTACCTACACTCTGTGTGCTCAAACTTTGCACCTGCACCCACAGTGTGCCCACATCCAGCCCACATGAGGGCCCGCTCTAATTTGTGTGGGCCAGCCCACAGTCAGCCCACACTTTGGGCTGTCCCACTAGGGCCCCACCTGGACCCCATAGTGTGGGGCCCACACGTGCCCCGCATTTCACGCCGGTATCTGGGCCCACAGTGTGCTGCCCACAATGGCCCCACATTGGCCCCTATAAGGGTTTGCTGTGGGCCCACAACTGGCCCCAATGGGGGCCCACTCTATTTACTGTGGGCCTGCCCACAGTCAGCCCACACTTTGGGCTGTCCCACTGGGGCCCCACCTGGGTCCCAAAGTGTGGGGCCCACATGTGCCCCGCATTTCACGCCGGTATCTGGGCCCACAGTGGGCTGCCCACAATGGCCCCACATGGGCCCCTATAAGGGTTTGCTGTGGGCCCACAACTGGCCCCAATGGGGGCCCACTCTATTTACTGTGGGCCTGCCCACAGTCAGCCCACACTTTGGGCTGTCCCACTGGGGCCCCACCTGGGTCCCAAAGTGTGGGGCCCACACGTGCCCCGCATTTCACGCCGGTATCTGGGCCCACAGTGGGCTGCCCGCAAGGGCCCCATTCGGGCCCCAAAGGAGCATGTTTGCTGGGATGCTGTCACAACCCTCCTGAATGGAATCTACAAACACCTGCCTCTCATATACGCATCCTGTTTGCAGACTTCTCTTCAGCTTTCAACACCATCCAGTTACACAAGTTGTTAGAAAAGCTGATAAACATGGGTGTAAACCTTACTCTAGTAAAGTGGATTCAGGACTTTTTAACAGCCAGACAACAGTATGTGAGGGCGGGTCACCGTCAGTTAAGAACCATCATGACAAACAGGAGATTTGTTTTATCACCATTGTTATTTATTTTATACACTAATTATTGTGTCAGCCACCATTTTAAATGCGATGTTAAATGCATCTCCAACCTCACTTATCAGTATACCCTCAATCTGGCTCTGAGGATACTGGATGATCCATCCCACCCACTTTGCTCAGAGTTTTCCCCTCTCCCCTATGGACGTAGATTTCGAATGCCCCGTACAAAAACCAAACGAGCCATTACATCATTTGTGTCGAGAAGCATTCAGTTACTGAATAGATCAGACACAGGCACATAGACATTTTATAATGTGCACTATTGATTATTTATTTAATTATTTATTGATTATTCATCATCTTAGTTATTGGACTGATGATTCCAAGTCACCACCATTGCTGCTGTGTTGTTGTTGTTTATGTTCTGTTTTTTGTATCCTCTATGTCTACAATGTTGTTGGATGTTTGGTGTGGTTTTATTTTTTATTATTAGTTACTGTTATCTGTGCTAATGTTCAATGTGGCTCCCTTGAGTGCAAAACAAATTCCCCTCGGGGCAATAAAGGTTTCATTCATTCATATCTGTTAGTGCAATCTGAAGACAGTCACGTATATTGTGTATCACCAATCCCTTTGATGATTTGAATCAAGAAAATACATAGTTTTGTTTTTAGGCTTCAAATGTGAAATAGAGTTGTTATTGAGATTCATAATGTCACTTTTAATGTATACTATTATAATCAGTTTAGTTAGAAATGAATGCAATTTGTAAAATTATGGGTCCAAATCAAGTGGTGGTAGCCAGGTAACATAGTTGTAGGGAAACAAACATACTGTTATAGTTTTAGGTAGGTAAATAAGTTGTTTGAGTTGCAGTTATTTAATATGTAGCCTATGCACAATGAGTATAAGCTAATTAGATGTGATCTTATTATTAATCTTATTATAGTACACAAAACTTAAAAAATGTGTTACTGCTTCACATCTTTATCAGTGTGTGCTGTTAAGGAGGGCCCCCAGGGGGCGCAGAAGGAAATGAAAGTTGGGGTGGGTGATGACTTGGCACAGGGCCTGCGTGATGATCCAGAATGGGCTCTTCTAGGCTACATTCACATTGTCAGTCCAAATCCGATTTTTGTGCATATACGATTGAAAAATTATCATATTTAGCTAGTGTGAACGGCCAGAAATCACATGAAATGGGATTTTTAAAAACCCGTTTCGAGCTATGTATTGCATAGATTAGCTTACGCTATGGGAAAACTCCTTTTCTCGAGAATATTGAAGGACATTTTTTAAAACGCAGTGCAGCTGCACAGCAGACATACAGCTGAGTGCCTTAGCTCGCCCATTGGCTTGTGCTGTGGTAACTGCACGAACCTATGGCGAGTCAGCTAGGATGCGCGAACCAATCAGGACACTTCGTGCCCACATGCATCAGAGCCCGCCAGAATGGGCGTGGCTTACAGCTGAATAAGCCCCCATTTCGCCATACAATTCAAGTTAAATCGACTGAAGCGATCCCCTGATCACAGCACAGTAGCACGCACGGTGAGTTACGCAATACTCGTTCCCTACTCTCAGGGAACCGAGGTTACATTAACCGAGACATTCCTTTTCGAGAGGGCCAAGCACCCCAGGCTCATAGAAGAGTAAAGTTATGAGTCCTAATATGGCCAGATCAGTAATGAGCTTTATATAGGAAAAGAATAGAAATGGGCCTTTTAAGTTGCCATTATCCTTCTTATATAGAACTGCAGTTCATGTTTACCCAGGAAGAGACAGACACCGGGCCTTATAATTGTGAAAATGTGCTTACAGTAACACTTTATTCATACAGAAAGAACCCTCGCTTGCAAAGCGGGAACTTCCATATTATAAAACCTCATAAATGTGGACGGTGAGGCCCAGCCTGCCACTGCACAAATATTTAGGGCCCAAGCCCAAAGGGCGAAGGCCCTATTGTTTTCCTAAGGATTATTTATTAGGGCCCAAGCCCAAAGGGCGAAGGCCCTATTGTTTTCCTAAGGATTATTTATTAGGGCCCAAGCCCTAAGGGCGAAGGCCCTATTGTTTTCCTAAGGATTATTAGGGCCCAAGCCCAAAGGGCGAAGGCCCTATTGTTTTCCTAAGGATTATTAGGGCCCAAGCCCTAAGGGCGAAGGCCCTATTGTTTTCCTAAGGATTATTTATTATTATTCCTCTAATTATTTTTTTACTACCTTTTGGACACTTTTGGAGGCCTTAACATGCTCAAAAACTCCTGAAACTTTGCACACATGTCAGAACCCGCGGCCATCAGGGCCGGGCTGAAGATGGTACCCGGGCGTGGCAGGGGGCTCGACAGCGCCCCCTGGAACGGGGTCCGAAAACATGGTCCATAAATCAAACACGCTTGCATGTAATAATATGAAACTCGGTACACATGTAGATCTCATCGTTTCATATATACTTCGCACTCTAACTTTTTACCCCAGCCCAACAGGAAGTCGGCTATTTAGGCTTGTTTGGAAAACGCATGCAAAGGAATGTGAAACACTCCTCCTAGAGAATTCAAACACACGGCACGAAACTCGGTCAGCGTGAAGTCAAGACATTGAGGATGAAAGTTTGCGAGGGGATTTTTGATATCTCGAACGGTTTGGCCGTGGCGAGGAAACGAAATTATGGCGAGAAACGTGAAACAGGAAGTGTGTCATAACTACTGCATACATTAACTAATCTTGATGAAACTTCAGCAGTGTGTTCGTTGTAAGAGCCCGATCACATGGATGTGACTATTGTGAGTCAAAGTTATAGCGCCACCAACTGGCAGCAGGAAGTGTGTCACTTTCAAAATGATTTTAAATCACCCTCTTATTTTTACCCGATTTGCTTCAAACTTCATGTGCATAATGTAGACACATGCCAGATGTAGACCTGTGAAAGGATTATTGATATCTTAGACACTGTTGCCATGGCAATGCATCAAACATTAATATTCCTTTTTTTAAGCTTTTTCATGCTTTTTTATGCTTTCGGGCACTTTTGGGGTTCTTAACGTGCTCGAAAACTCTTGAAACTTTGCACACAGGACAAAACCCGCGGCCATCAGGGCCAGGCTGAAGCTGGTACCCGGGCGTGGCAGGGGGGCTCGACAGCGCCCCCTTGAACGGGTCCGACAATTTGGTCCATATATCCAACACGCTTTACCCTATTTGCTTCAAACTTGATGTGTATAATGTAGACACAAGCCAGATGTAGACCTGTGAAAGGATTGTTGATATCTTAGATGCTGTTGCCGTGACAACGCATCAAACTTTAATATTCTTTTTGGATACTTTTGAGATTCTTAGCGCACTTTTGGGGCCCTTAACATGCTCAAAAACTCTTGAAACTTTGCCACACGGGTCAGAAACCGCGGCCATCAGGGCCGGGCTGAAGCTGGTACCCGGGCGTGGCAGGGGGGCTCGACAGCGCCCCCTGGAACGGGGTCCGAAAACTTGGTCCATAAATCAAACAGGCTTTACCCGATTTGCTTCAAACTTGATGTGTATAATGTAGACACATGCCAGATGTAGACCTGTGAAAGGATTGTTGATATCTTAGATGCTGTTGCCGTGACAACGCATCAAACTTTAATATTTTTTTTGGATACTTTTGAGATTCTTAGCGCACTTTTGGGGCCCTTAACATGCTCAAAAACTCTTGAAACTTTGCACACGGGTCAGAAACCGCGGCCATCAGGGCCGGGCTGAAGCTGGTACCCGGGCGTGGCAGGGGGGCTCGACAGCGCCCCCTGGAACGGGGTCCGAAAACTTGGTCCATAAATCAAACACGCTTGCATGTAATAATATGAAACTTGGTACACATATAGATCTCATCGATTCATATATCCTTTGTACTTTTACTTTTTACCCCAGCCCAACAGGAAGTCGGCTATTATGGTTTGTTTGAAAGCATATGCCCCTGGAATTCGATATACTACTCCTAGAGAATTCAACCAATCGCCACGAAACTCAGTCAGCATGAAGTCAAGACATTGAGGATGAAAAATTGCCAGGGGATTTTTGATATCTCGAACGGTTTGGCCGTGGCGAGGAAACGAATTTATGGCGAATAATGGAAACAGGAAGTGTGTTATAACTTCTGCATACATTAACTGATCTTGATGAAACTTCAGCAGTGTGTTCGCTGTAAGAGTCCGATCACATGGATGTGACTATTGTGAGTCAAAGTTATAGCGCCACCAACTGGCAGCAGGAAGTGTGTCACTTCCTAAAGGCTTTGAAATCACCCTCTTATTTTTACCCGATTTGCTTCAAACTTCATCTGTATAATGTAAATACACTGCAGATGAAGACCTGTGAAGGGATTCTTGATATCTTTGAAACTGTTGCTGTGGCAACGCATCAAACTTTAATATTCTTGTTTGATGCTTTTGATGCTCTGAGTCAATATGGCAAGCCGTTTTAACATTTAATCATTTTAACCTAGTAGTCTCTTTTTTCATGCTACTAGTACTTATTTTTTAGATACTAGTATCTATTCCATTAAGTAATAGTACTTATTCATTAGCGACTAGTGCTTATTCTTTAGTACTAGTGCCTATTCCTTAGATAGTAGTGCTTATTCTTTAGATATTCTTTTGAATACGTATTAGTAGCTAATGAATAAGTACTGGTATCTATTTAATAGGTACTAGTATGTAATGACTTAGAACTAGTATTTATTGAATAAATACTAGTATCTATTAATAGGTGCTATTATCTAAAATGTCATTTTCTCTCTCTCTCTCTCTGAGCCAATATGGCAAGCCGTTTTAACATTTAATCATTTTAACATACTAGTCTCTATTTTCATGCTACTAGTACTTATTTTTTAGATATTAGTATCTATTCCATTAAGTACTAGTACTTATTCATTAGCGACTAATACTTATTCTGTTTAGAATATTCAAAGTGCTTATTCAATTTGTATGCTTATTTATATTTTCAGAGCAGAAAATCCGATTTTTCTGCTTATTCAATATTGCATCTAAAATGTGACTTGACGTGTGTGTGTGTGTGTGTGTGTGTGTGTGTGTGTGTGTGTGTGTGTGTGTGCGTGTGTGTGTGTTTGTGTGTGTGTGTGTGTGTGTGTGTGTGTGTGTGTGTGTGTGTGTGTGTGTGTGTGTGTGTGTTGTGTGTGTGTGTGTGTGTGTGTGTGAGAGAGAGATTGTGTCTGTTACAGTGACAAGAGTTTTTAAGCCTTGTCTTTTTGGATATATATATATTTTTTATTAAAAAAAATGTGCATACAACCCATGTATTTCAAATGTATTGTTTGCTTTAAATTAAATTAAGATTGTATGTTTGGTAATTGAACCTAAATAAATGTAAAATGAATGTGCTATATTTCAGATCAATATATTTGTTTTCCTTCATTTTAATCAACACTAACTTTATTCTCATCTGAATTATAAATAACTTATTTCTGTATAAAATAAAAATTCCCGAATAATCCAGACCAACCAGAGCACACTATTTCTACAACATCATCAGTGCTGAAGCGGGACTACCAGAGCCGTTCGGCAGATAGCGAGCAGATATTTTGTGCCACGTCGTGCACAATAACCCTAAAGGCACCAGGGTGGCGATGCCACCGGCTTTATATATATATATATATATATATATATATATATATATATATATATATATATATATAAATAAATATAGCTGCGAGCAGCGATGAAGGGCCAAAGCCGGCGGTACCGCCACCCTGGTGCACCAGGGTTGCGGTGCCACCGGCTTGGGCCCGTAATCGCTGCTCGCAGCTATATTTCTTCTTCTTCTTCTTCTTCTTCTTCTTCTTCTTCTAATTCTTTTTTTACTACCTTTTGGACACTTTTGGAGGCCTTAACATGCTCAAAAACTCCTGAAACTTTGCACACATGTCAGAACCTGCGGCCATCAGGGCCGGGCTGAAGATGGTACCCGGGCGTGGCAGGGGGGCTCGACAGCGCCCCCTGGAACGGGGTCGGAAAACATGGTCCATAAATCAAACACGCTTGCATGTAATAATATGAAACTCGGTACACATGTAGATCTCATCGTTTCATATATACTTCGCACTCTAACTTTTTACCCCAGCCCAACAGGAAGTCGGCTATTTAGGCTTGTTTGGAAAACGCATGCAAAGGAATGTGACACACTTCTCCTAGAGAATTCAAACACACGGCACGAAACTCGGTCAGCGTGAAGTCAAGACATTGAGGATGAAAGTTTGCGAGGGGATTTTTGATATCTCGAACGGTTTGGGCGTGGCGAGGAAACGAAATTATGGCGAGAAACGTGAAACGGGAAGTGTGTCATAACTACGGCATACATTAACTAATCTTGATGAAACTTCAGCAGTGTGTTCGTTGTAAGAGCCCGATCACATGGATGTGACTATTGTGAGTCAAAGTTATAGCGCCACCAACTGGCAGCAGGAAGTGTGTCACTTTCAAAATGCTTTGAAATCACCCTCTTATTTTTACCCGATTTGCTTCAAACTTCATCTGTATAATGTAAATACACGGCAGATGAAGACCTGTGAATGGATTCTTGATATCTTTGAAACTGTTGCTGTGGCAATCCATCAAACTTTAATATTCTTTTTGGATGCTTTTGAGACTCTTAGCATGCCTGAAATTGCTTAAAATTGCATGAAACTCGACAGACAGATCATATTTATTAGCCAGGTGACATGTGCATAGTTTCAGAAATGGGCGTGGTGCAGGGACTCAGTAGCGCCACCTTTTGACAAAAGTGGGCGGGTTAGTTTCATCTAGAGTTACAAAAATCTGTATTTATATAGTTCTCCTCCAGCCAGACAACTTTCTAATTTACAGTCATTAGCAATAACCAAGAGGAAGTCAGATATTTTGGTTTGAATATGGTCATTTCTCTCTGAGCCTACGTCTCTGTGACTGCTCTCTGTGTGTGTGTGTCTGTGAGTGTGGGGAGGGGGAGGGGGAGTGGGGCTATGTGCCTGCTCTCTGTGTGTGTGTGTCTGTGAGTGTGGGGAGGGGAGGGGGAGTGGGGTTTGGCCTTCATTAAAAAAGGAAATAAATGTCTTAAGCCTTGTATTTTTTAAATACGTTTTTTTAATAAAGTAAAGGCATATAACAGACATGCTGCATTTAAATTTTTTTAATAAAACATTGTTTTTTATGTTTTTCAAGCCATTTGATTTATGAGGACTTTTGAAATGTCCTCATAAACCACCCATAAGTTGTAATACCAGTGTAATACACGTCATTATACAAATTTGTGTCCTCATAAATCACATAAACCAACCCACACAAACCAACCCACACACATACACACACACACACACACACACACACACACACACACACACACACACCAAATTGACGGTGGGTGGCAATGGTATATTTAAAAGTGCATAATTGTAATATCTGCAAGGCACCCCTAGTCCAGTCTTATTAAATGTATGCTTCATCTTTCATTTTAATTTGTAAATTTGATCAATAAATTCAATTATTTAGAATAATAAGATACTATATGGCTGTTACCCTAGGTAGGGCTGATCAAATTACATCATTTACATGGAAAAATAACAATGCATTAAAAGATGTTATGAGATTGTTTTAAATATGAGTCAATTAAAAATCGTTGGAAAGAATGATACTTTTAAACATAACACTGAACCGTCACTAGGTGTCGCCAGGCTACCGTCTTAATGAGCGAGTCATTGATTCATTCGTTCAAACGATTCGTTCGAACGACTGAGTCATTCATGAATGAGACAGGTATGGATTGGTCATTGAATCTAGGGTTTGCGATGTCTACCAATTTGGCATCAGACGATGTGTACAGTGAAACATCGCGATGGACGATGATATCGGGAGGAGGGGCGGGGCTAACGTTTTAATTTTTCACTTAAGCAATAAGCCCCGCAAAGCCGTGTTTTACAGTGGATTTAGAACAGCTAAGGGGCGTAGGCACAACGCGGAGATATTTTCCTCTACATCTCATCAGCCATTTTGATTTCGGCACGCTCTGAGTCTGCAGCAGCTGACCACTAGGAGCGAATGTACATGATGTACAATGTACACGTGACAGAGCAGCCAGATCCAGACTGTGCTTTCGCGCTGTGGCTGGCGCTGAGCCAGAGACAGACGCGTTCAGTGCTTGTCATATTATATCACAACTATTCAGTGTTTTTAACCACATAATGTTTATTTTAGGTTTCAGACATTTAAATGCATATAATTTATAGCAAAACAATACATTTATAGTTTGTAAAATACACAATGGTGTCTATGGAAGCAGCAATAACAACCCATTCAAATATATTTGCCGACGGATTTTATTCATATCAGACACACAGTGTAAGGAACTATAAAGTTAACTCTATTCTTCTCCCAGTTCACCGGCCATGTATTTCGGGAGAAACTGTTTTTTAAACGACAAAACAAACTCACTTACACACATTTGAGAATCAGAATAGAAGATAGTTGATGACATGGTAACCAGGTTTGTTAATATTTATAAATAAAAGCGCTAACGTTACATGTCATACAGCGCTATTTTGGCTGTGGTGAATCACGTGCCAAGCATGACGCGTCACCATGGAAACATGGGGGGGGGGGGGGGGTCGCGATGCTGGCTTAACTATGATATCGTCTATCGGCACAACCCTAATTGAATCTTTGAGTAAACCAATTTGTCCAAAATGCTGAATCATTCAGTAATGAGAAAACATGTTGCTGTGAGATGAGCAATGGTTCTGCTGTGATCTTTGTTTAACTATTTTCGCTGCTGAAACAGAAAAACCGTCAATATTGCATCTAAAATGTAAGTGACTTGACGTGTGTGTGTGTGTGTGTGTGTGTGTGTGTGTGTGTGTGTGTGTGTGTGTGTGTGTGTGTGTGTGTGTGTGTGTGTGTGTGAGAGAGAGTGTGTGTGTTACAGTGAAAAGAGTTTAACCCTTTAAGGCAGTGGATCTCAATCCTGGTCCTAGGGAGCCACTGCTCTGCATAGTTTGTATGTCTCCCTCATTTAACACACCTGATTCAGATCATCAGCTCGTTAGGAAAGAGCTTTATTAACTGAAGTGGGTGTGTCAGATAAAGGAGACATATAAAATGTGCAGAGCAGTGGCACCCATAGGACCAAGATTGAGAACCACTGCTTTAAGGCCTTGTCTTTTTTGGATATATCTTCTTTTTTTTTATGTGCATACAACCCATATATTTTAAATGTATTGTTTGCTTTAAATTAAATTAAGATTGTATGTTTGGTAATTGAACCTAAATAAATTTACAATTAATGTGCTATATTTCAGATCAATATAATTGTTTTCTTTCATTTTAATCAACACTAACTTTATTCTCTATCTGTATTATAAATAACTTATTTCTGCATAAATTAAAAAATCCCCAATAATCCAGACCAACCAGAGCGCACTAATTCTACAACATCATCAGTCCTGAAGCGGAACTACCAGAGCGGTTCAGCAGATAGCGAGCAGATATTTTGTGTCACGTCGTGCACAATAACGCTAAAGGCACCAGGCTGGCGGTGCCACTGGCTTTATATATATATATATATATATATATATATATATATATATATATATATATATATATATATATATATATATATATATATATATATATATATATATATATATATATATAGCTGCGAGCAGCGATGAAGGGCCAAAGCCGACGGTACCGCCACCCTGGTGCACCAGGGTTGCGGTGCCACCGGCTTGGGCCCGTAATCGCTGCTCGCAGCTATATTTTATTATTCTTCTTCTTCTAATTATTTTTTTACTACCTTTTGGACACTTTTGGAGGCCTTAACATGCTCAAAAACTCCTGAAACTTTGCACACATGTCAGAACCCGCGGCCATCAGGGCCGGGCTGAAGATGGTACCCGGGCGTGGCAGGGGGGCTCGACAGCGCCCCTGGAACGGGGTCCGAAAACATGGTCCATAAATCAAACACGCTTGCATGTAATAATATGAAACTCGGTACACATGTAGATCTCATCGTTTCATATATACTTCGCACTCTAACTTTTTACCCCAGCCCAACAGGAAGTCGGCTATTTAGGCTTGTTTGGAAAACGCATGCAAAGGAATGTGAAACACTCCTCCTAGAGAATTCAAACACACGGCACGAAACTCGGTCAGCGTGAAGTCAAGACATTGAGGATGAAAGTTTGCGAGGGGATTTTTGATATCTCGAACGGTTTGGCCGTGGCGAGGAAACGAAATTATGGCGAGAAACGTGAAACGGGGAAGTGTGTCATAACTACGGCATACATTAACTAAATCTTGATGAAACTTCAGCAGTGTGTTCGTTGTAAGAGCCCGATCACATGGAGTGACTATTGTGAGTCAAAGTTATAGCGCCACCAAACTGGCAGCAGGAAGTGTGTCACTTTCAAAATGCTTTGAAATCACCCTCTTATTTTTACCCGATTTGCTTCAAACTTCATCTGTATATGTAAATACACGGCAGATGAAGACCTGTGAATGGATTCTTGATATCTTTGAAACTGTTGCTGTGGCAATCCATCAAACTTTTAATATTCTTTTTGGATGCTTTTGAGACTCTTAGCATGCCTGAAATTGCTTAAATTGCATGAAACTCGACAGACAGATCATATTTATTAGCCAGTGACATGTGCATAGTTTCAGAAATGGGCGTGGTGCAGGACTCAGTAGCGCCACCTTTTGACAAAAGTGGGCGGGTTAGTTTCATCTAGAGTTACAAAAATCTGTATTTATATAGTTCTCCTCCAGCCAGACAACTTTCTAATTTACAGTCATTAGCAATAACCAAGAGGAAGTCAGATATTTTGGTTTGAATATGGTCATTTCTCTCTGAGCCTACGTCTCTGTGACTGCTCTCTGTGTGTGGTGTCTGTGAGTGTGGGGAGGGGGAGGGGGAGATGGGGCTATGTGCCTGCTCTCTGTGTGTGTGTGTCTGTGAGTGTGGGGAGGGGAGGGGGAGTGGGGCTAGATTAACCATTTCACTGCTGTGTGGTTTGGCCTTCATTAAAAAGGAAATAAATGTCTTAAGCCTTGTATTTTTTAAATTACGTTTTTTTAATAAAGTAAAGGCATATAACAGACATGCTGCATTTAAATTTTTTTAATAAAACATTGTTTTTTATGTTTTTCAAGCCATTTGATTTATGAGGACTTTTGAATGTCCTCATAAACCACCCATAAGTTGTAATACCAGTGTAATACACGTCATTATACAAATTTGTGTCCTCATAAATCACATAAACCAACCCACACAAACCAACCCACACACACACACACACACACCACACACACACACACACACACACACACACACACACACACACACACACAACACACCCCCAAATTGCGGTGGGTGGCATGGTA
>JAZAVI010001354.1:0-20197 GCA_036326025.1 Chrosomus eos
AAAAAATCATAAAAATAAAAGTCCTAATTTCCACAGACCAATTCCACCTCAGATGGAGAGGACACCTTCTCAAGGTGTCCCCTGCAAAGTTTCAGGACATTCTGATGTTGTTTTACAAAATAAGAGCCCCCAAAACTCATATATTAGGCCTACCTGTTGTCTCCATACATTCAGAAAATCATAAAAATAAAAGTCCTAATTTCCACAGACCAATTCCACCTCAGATGGAGAGGACACCTTCTCAACGTGTCCCCTGCAAAGTTTCAGGACATTCTGATGTTGTTTTACAAAATAAGAGCCCCCAAAACTCATATATCACCTGTTGTCTGCATACGTTCAGAAAATCATAAAAATAAAAGTCCTAATTTCCACAGACCAATTCCACCTCAGATGGAGAGGACACCTTCTCAAGGTGTCCCCTGCAAAGTTACAGGACATTCTGATGTTGTTTTACAAAATAAGAGCCCCCAAAACTCATATATCACCTGTTGTCTGCATACATTCAAAAAATCATAAAATAAAAGACCTAATTTCCACAGACCAATTCCACCTCAGATGGAGAGGACACCTTCTCAAGGTGTCCCCTGCAACGTTTCAGGACATTCTGATGTTGTTTTACAAAATAAGAGCCCCCAAAACTCATATATTAGGCCTACCTGTTGTCTCCATACATTCAGAAAATCATAAAAATAAAAGTCTTAATTTCCACAGACCAATTCCACCTCAGATTGAGAGGACACCTTCTCAACGTGTCCCCTGCAAAGTTTCAGGACATTCTGATGTTGTTTTACAAAATAAGAGCCCCCAAAACTCATATATCACCTGTTGTCTGCATACATTCAAAAAATCATAAAAATAAAAGTCCTAATTTCCACAGACCAATTCCACCTCAGATGGAGAGGACACCTTCTCAAGGTGTCCCCTGCAAAGTTTCAGGACATTCTGATGTTGTTTTACAAAATAAGAGCCCCCAAAACTCATATATTAGGCCTACCCGTTGTCTCCATACATTCAGAAAATCATAAAAATAAAAGTCCTAATTTCCACAGACCAATTCCACCTCAGATGGAGAGGACACCTTCTCAACGTGTCCCCTGCAAAGTTTCAGGACATTCTGATGTTGTTTTACAAAATAAGAGCCCCCAAAACTCATGTATCACCTGTTGTCTGCATACATTCAAAAAATCATAAAAATAAAAGTCCTAATTTCCACAGACCAATTCCACCTCAGATGGAGAGGACACCTTCTGAAGGTGTCCCCTGCAAAGTTTCAGGACATTCTGATGTTGTTTTACAAAATAAGAGCCCCCAAAACTCATATATTAGGCCTACCTGTTGTCTCCATACATTCAGAAAATCATAAAAATAAAAGTCCTAATTTCCACAGACCAATTCCACCTCAGATGGAGAGGACACCTTCTCAAGGTGTCCCCTGCAAAGTTTCAGGACATTCTGATGTTGTTTTACAAAATAAGAGCCCCCAAAACTCATATATTAGGCCTACCTGTTGTCTCCATACATTCAGAAAATCATAAAAATAAAAGTCCTAATTTCCACAGACCAATTCCACCTCAGATGGAGAGGACACCTTCTCAATGTGTCCCCTGCAAAGTTTCAGGACATTCTGATGTTGTTTTACAAAATAAGAGCCCCCAAAACTCATATATTAGGCCTACCTGTTGTCTCCATACATTCAGAAAATCATAAAAATAAAAGTCCTAATTTCCACAGACCAATTCCACCTCAGATGGAGAGGACACCTTCTCAACGTGTCCCCTGCAAAGTTTCAGGACATTCTGATGTTGTTTTACAAAATAAGAGCCCCCAAAACTCATATATACGCTGTTGTTTCCATACATTCAGAAAATCATAAAAATAAAAGTCCTAGCTTCCACAGACCAATTCCACCTCAGATGGAGAGTACACCTACTCAAGGTGTCAACTACAATGTTTCAGGACATTATGATGTTGTTTTACAAAATAAGAGCCACCCAAAACTCATATATACGCTGTTGTTTCCATACATTCATAAAATCATAAAAATAAAAGTCCTTGCTTCCACAGACCAATTCCACCTCAGAAGGAGAGTACACCTTCTCAAGGTGTCAACTACAATGTTTCAGGACATTCTGATGTTGTTTTACAAAATAAGAGCCCCCCAAAACTCATATATACAGTGTTGTTTCCATACATTCAGAAAATCATAAAAATAAAAGTCCTAGCTTCCACAGACCAATTCCAACTCAGATGGAGAGTACACCTTCTCACAGTGTCCCCTGCAAAGTTTCGGGACATTCTGATGTTGTTTTTAAAAATAAGAGCCCCGCAAAACTGATATATATGCTGTTTTGTCCATACATTCAGAAAATCATAAAAAATAAAAGTCCTAGCTTCCACAGACCAATTCCACCTCAGATGGAGAGTACACCTACTCAAGGTGTCAACTACAATGTTTCAGGACATTATGATGTTGTTTTACAAAATAAGAGCCACCCAAAACTCATATATACGCTGTTGTTTCCATACATTCATAAAATCATAAAAATAAAAGTCCTAGCTTCCACAGACCAATTCCACCTCAGAAGGAGAGTACACCTTCTCAAGGTGTCAACTACAATGTTTCAGGACATTCTGATGTTGTTTTTAAAAATAAGAGCCCCGCAAAACTGATATATATATGCTGTTTTGTCCATACATTCAGAAGATCATAAAAAATAAAAGTCCTAGCTTCCACAGACCAATTCCACCTCAGATGGAGAGTACACCTTCTCAAGGTGTCAAATACAATGTTTCAGGAGATTTTGATGTTGTTTTACAAAATAAGAGCCCCCCAAAACTCATATATGCTATTGTGTCCATACATTCAGAAAATCATAAAAATAAAAGTCCTAGCTTCCACAGACCAATTCCACCTCAGATGGATAGGACACCTTCTCACAGTGTCTCCCCAACATTTTCAAGATATAAAAGTAATGAAAAAGTAATCTAAGTTACTTAATTTTGCATTACTGTTGCAGTTAAATTTTCTACGCAAAATGTTGCAGTTAATTTTTTTATTTTAAAGTATATATAGTTAAAATAATGAACCACTTTTACCGACATTAAGCTTCCAGTCCTGAAACGATTTATTATGCCCCCCTCTAGTGGACAACAGCTACCACCAGTCCAACTTGGCATATGCATACAACCATGTAACAGTGGTTCCCTTTCGAACGGTCACTTCGTATTGCGTAGCTATACGCAGTGGGAAAACTCCTTTTCCTCGATTTATTGAACCTCTATGTAAAACACATTTGCAGCTGCACAGCAAGCACATTGAGCGTCTCGCTCGCTCATAGGCTGTGCTGCAGCAACTGCACATACAATGGCGCGGGCGCCTCTGACGTGCGACCAATGAGATCACTCTACGTAATTACACGTCAGAGCCCGTCATAGGGGCGAGGCCTCAGCCTTTATAAGGCCCTGAATTCGCCATTATAGCAGATTTTACTCCTGCAGCGACAAACTATACGTCTCTGTCTGTTTAACTGAGCCTTCGCTGTCGAACAAGCCCTTCAGCCTGAGCGAGCATTATTCAGCAGATTACGTCTTCTTCAGCCGTTTGTCTCCTGACGCCATCTCATCTGTGGCTATCCGGCGATATCCTTTCTATTGCTACACGCGAGGCGTTGTTTCAAATGCCTCGTTTTCGAACTGCGCCACGTGCGCACCTAAGCTGCACAAGGCCGATCACCATGCGCGATGCATTTCATGCCTTAGACTCGACCACGCGGAGAAGGCCTTCTCCTCCGGCAGATGTGCGGCCTGTGAGAGCATGTCCATCTCCTCTCTGCGGACTCGGCTAGCTCTCGCCAGGGAAGAGGACGCCGCTTCGCCCGCCGCCTCCTCCTTCGGCGCCCGTCTTCAGCCGAGGAAGAAGCGCCGCAGCCAATGGCAGCCCGAGAGCATGGATGTGAGGTCCCCGCGTGCCTCACTCTCTCCCGCTCGATCGTCGGGACACCAACAGGCCCCTCGTCATAAAGCAGCGCCATTTTTTTCCAGAAGTTCACGAGGAGCTAACCAAGGCATGGCACACTCCTTACTCCACACGAGGTGCTGCAGTTCCCGCGACTCTCTCCTCTGTGGACGGCGGGGCGGAGAAGGTGCCGCCTCTAGAAGAGGCCGTAGCCGCTCATCTTTGCCCGAACACGGCCGCTAGCTGGCGGACCAGAGCCGTGCACCCAAACAAACCGTGCAGAAGCACGTCAGCCCTCCTCGGACGCGCGTATTCCGCCTCCGGGCAGGCTGCTTCAGCCCTGCACACGATGGCTGTGCTGCAGGTCTACCAGGCCAAACTCCTCCGGTCTATGGATGAGGCAGGCCCGGATCCAGAGGCCTTTCGGGACCTCCGCAGCCTGCCCTGCAGCTGATGCCCAGCGCCAGTCAAGAGCTGCGAAGCGCTTCCCGATGCCCCGGCGCCAAGGCCCGCGGCCCAGCATCGTGCTCGACGCGGCACCACCGAAGTCATCCTAGCACGCGGCACGAAGAGAGAGGGCGAGTGTCCCGCGCCGGCCGGACCACCCTCGAAAAAGCACACAAGACTGCCCACAGCCCCCTGTTCAGTTCAGGCGGATGGGGATTTTATTTCTGTAAGCAGGCCCGCAACAGTAAGCGCGTCTTTACAAACAAACGCCGTTTTCACGGCGACCCAAATAAAGCAAAAAAAGAGCATGTTTCACAAGCACAACACACGGGTTCACGGTCCCCCTCAAATAGGTGGCCCCTCCCCTGTTGTAACACTGACTTCCCCACACGCAAATGCCTGTACAGTCGGTCAAACACTCAATGTATGCATTAATCACATTATAAGGGTTTCAGGTCCCCCTATGTTAGGCGCCCCCCATTTATTAGCAAAAGGGCCGATAGAATTAGTCCCCCTTGCGCTAAAGCAAGGGTTTTTACAGCCGTTATTTTCTAGTTCCGAAGAAAGACGGAATTTGAATAGGGTTTTGAGATTTGAGACATTTGAATAGGGCACTCATGCGACGTCCCTTCAAAATGTTAACCATCAAACATATCCTCGCGCAAATTCGCCCGGGGGATTGGTTTGTTACAATGGATCTAAAAGATGCTTACTTTCACATTCAAATAAACCCTCGTCACAGGCCATTCTTGAGATTCGCCTTCGAGGGACAGGCTTATCAATGCACAGTTCTACCGTTCGGTCTGTCTTTGGCACCCCGCACATTCACGAAGTGTGTGGATGCAGCACTCTGTCCTCTGAGACAGTGGAGTGCGTGTGCTGAATTACCTCGACGACTGGCTGGTGCTAGCGCAGTCGAGAGGCGAACTAATAGCTCACAGGGATCTGATTCTCGGCCATTTAAAATGCCTGGGTCTCACGATCAATGTTTCAAAGAGCAAACTATCCCCCTGCCAGAGTGTGATCTTTCTGGGCATAGTTTTAGACTCTGTGTCGATGAGAGCACGGCTCACACCAGAGCGCGCGCCTCTGAAGAAATTTCAGAGACTACTGGGTCTCATGGCAGCAGCATCACCAGTGCTCTGCATGGGATTACTGCGCATGCGCCCACTGCAGCACTGGCTGAAACGCCGGGTGACAACACATGCATGGCAGTCAGGCAGCTTGCGCATCAGAGTGAATCACAGTTGTTTAAGGACCCTGGTTCTCTGGCGGGCTCAGGACTGGTACCAAGAGGGTGTGACAATGGGGACATTTTCCAGAAGGAAAGTGTCTTTACAGATGAGTCCAACCTGGGTTGGGGGGCATTACACGAGGGCACGCCTGCATCCGGCCTCTGGTCGAGCGCGGAGCAGAGCTTACACATCAACTGTCTGGAAATGAAAGCAGTTGGTCTGGCCCTGAATGCATTTCTGTCGAGCCTCAGGGGTCATCACGTCTTAGTCCGTACAGACAACATGTCAGTGGTGGCCTACATAAATCGCCAAGGGGGCGTCAGGTCAGACGGCCTGCATGCTTTGGCGAGAGATCTCCTCTTATGGCCACAGAACAATCTGAGCTCTTTGAGGGCTGCACATATCCCGGGCATCCAGAATTTGGGCGTGGATATGCTCTCACGGGCAACACTCCCCTCTGCGAGTTGTCCCTGAACCCACAGACGGTCAGTCTAATATGGGAAGTGTTTGGCAGGGCCGAAATCGACCTGTTCGCCTCGAAAAACAACACCCATTGCAATCTGATCTTCTCGAAGGACAGGGACGCGTTGGCCCACGCCTGGCCCAACCGGCCCATGTATGCTTTTCCCCCCGTCCCCGATGATTCCGCAAGTCATCAAACGGGTCAGGGAGAGCGAGTGCCCAGTCCTTCTGGTGGCTCCTCATTGGAAAGCCGTAAGCCGTGGTTTCCGGAGCTGGTTCAGATATCGGACACAGCTCCATGGCCTGTCCATGGCCTGTCACACAGACGAAGGGATCATTGTGGCATCCGCAACCCGACCTATGGGCCCTCCATGTGTGGCCCTTGAACCGGTATCCAGGGACCTTCCTGTGAAGGTGTTGAACACCGTCGACTCGCCGCCTTTATGCTTTAAAATGGGCATTTTCTTCCAGCTGGTGCTCGAAAAACCATCTAAACCCAGAGTCATGTGAGATATCAGGGGTTCTCTCATTCCTACAGGAGCTGTTGGATGCGGATCGTTCCCTGTCCACACTCAAGGTGTATGTGGCGGCTATTGCAGCGCACCATGTTTTGGTAGCTGGCCAGTCACTGGGAAGAAACGACCTGGTCGTGAGATTTTTGAAGGGTGCTAGGAGGATTAACCCCTCCAGACCTCCTTCTGTGCTGTCTTGGGACCTCTCTACGGTCCTAGGGGCTTTGAGGGGTCCACCTTTTGAACCGCTCCAGTCAGTTGATCTCAAACCTCTCTCGCTGAAAACTGCTCTCCTGTTGGCATTGGCATCTATCAAGCGAGTGGGAGATCTACAGGCTCTCTCTGTGAGCCCGGCATGCCTGGATTTGGTCCTGATGACTCCAAAGTCATCCTTAAGCCCAGGCATGGTTATGTACCAAAAGTGCTCTCAACGCCGTTCAGAGCGCAGGTGTGACATTGTTAGTCCTTCCCCCTTCCACAGAGGATGGGAGGTTAATCTTCTCTGCCCTGTCAGGGTGCTGAGAATCTATCTGGAGCGTTCTGCATCGTTTAGGCAATCAGAACAGCTTTTTGTCTGCTTTGGTGGTCGATGCAAGGGGGATCCTGTCACTAAGCAGAGACTGTCTAGATGGATAGTGGAGGCCATTTCTATGGCTTATACCTCAGTGGGTCAGGTTTGCCCTATAGGTGTCAAAGCCCATTCGACCAGAGGCATGGCCTCGTCGTGGGCGTGGTCATCTGGGTTTCCCATTCAAGACATTTGTGATGCGGCCGGCTGGGCCTCGCCGTCCACATTTATGAAATTCTATCATATGGAAGTATCTTCCCCACAGTTGATGGTGTTTTCGGTATGATTAGGGCCCGACAGAGTCCGGTCTTATCATTAATTGTTACTGTGCACAACCACATTCACCCAGATGGGGTCGGGATTATGGGTATGATATGTTGGGATTACTGATGTATTCTCCTAGACCTGATGGTGTCTGGTCTGGTATATACATATTACGTGGTTTATGGCTTGTTCTGTATGCTCAGGGGTCCTGAGTTGCAGTGGCAACCAGTTACTCAGTGCGGTGTTTTACATAGCGTTCCCACTGCGTATAGCTACGCAATACGAAGTGACCGTTCGAAAGGGAACTACTTGGTTACTCACGTAACCTCAGTTGCCTGAGTTAGGGAACGAAGTATTGCGTAGCCGGGCGCACTTTTTTAACTGGATATTTGTCACTTCAGTCGAATAAACCTGCTATAATGGCGAATTCAGGGGCTTATATAGGCTGAGGCCTCGCCCCTATGACGGGCTCTGACGCCCGTGCCATTGGATGTGCAGTTGCTGCAGCACAGCCTATGAGCGAGCGAGACGCTCAATGTGCTTGCTGTGCAGCTGCAAATGCGTTTTACATAGAGGTTCAGTAAATCGAGGAAAAGGAGTTTTCCCACTGCGTATAACTAAGCAATACAAAGTGACCGTTTGAAAGGGAATTTCAAACGGTCTGTGGAAGCTAGGACTTTTATTTTTATGATTTTCTGAATGTATGGAGACAACAGGTAGGCCTAATATATGAGTTTTGGGGGCTCTTATTTTGTAAAACAACATCAGAATGTCCTGAAACTTTACAGGGGACACCTTGAGAAGGTGTCCTCTCCATCTGAGGTGGAATTGGTCTGTGGAAATTAGGACTTTTATTTTTATGATTTTTTGAATGTATGCAGACAACAGGTGATATATGAGTTTTGGGGCTCTTATTTTGTAAAACAACATCAGAATGTCCTGTAACTTTGCAGGGGACACCTTGAGAAGGTGTCCTCTCCATCTGAGGTGGAATTGGTCTGTGGAAATTAGGACTTTTATTTTTATGATTTTCTGAACGTATGCAGACAACAGGTGATATATGAGTTTTGGGGGCTCTTATTTTGTAAAACAACATCAGAATGTCCTGAAACTTAGCAGGGGACACGTTGAGAAGGTGTCCTCTCCATCTGAGGTGGAATTGGTCTGTGGAAATTAGGACTTTTTTTTTATGATTTTCTGAATGTATGGAGACAACAGGTAGGCCTAATATATGAGTTTTGGGGCTCTTATTTTGTAAAACAACATCAGAATGTCCTGAAACTTTGCAGGGGACACCTTGAGAAGGTGTCCTCTCCATCTGAGGTGGAATTGGTCTGTGGAAATTAGGACTTTTATTTTTATGATTTTCTGAATGTATGGAGACAACAGGTAGGGCTAATATATGAGTTTTGGGGGCTCTTATTTTGTAAAACAACATCAGAATTTCCTGAAACTTAGCAGTGGGCACGTTGAGAAGGTGTCCTCTCCATCTGAGGTGGAATTGGTATGTGGAAATTAGGACTTTTATTTTTATGATTTTCTGAATGTATGGAGACAACAGGTAGGCCTAATATATGAGTTTTGGGGGCTCTTATTTTGTAAAACAACATCAGAATGTCCTGAAACTTTGCAGGGGACACCTTGAGAAGGTGTCCTCTCCATCTGAGGTGGAATTGGTCTGTGGAAATTAGGACTTTTATTTTTATGATTTTCTGAATGTATGGAGACAACAGGTAGGCCTAATATATGAGTTTTGGGGCTCTTATTTTGTAAAACAACATCAGAATGTCCTGAAACTTAGCAGGGGACACGTTGAGAAGGTGTCCTCTCCATCTGAGGTGGAATTGGTCTGTGGAAATTAGGACTTTTATTTTTATGATTTTCTGAATGTATGGAGACAACAGGTAGGCCTAATATATGAGTTTTGGGGGCTCTTATTTTGTAAAACAACATCAGAATGTCCTGAAACTTTGCAGGGGACACCTTGAGAAGGTGTCCTCTCCATCTGAGGTGGAATTGGTCTGTGGAAATTAGGACTTTTATTTTTATGATTTTCTGAATGTATGGAGACAACAGGTAGGGCTAATATATGAGTTTTGGGGGCTCTTATTTTGTAAAACAACATCAGAATTTCCTGAAACTTAGCAGTGGGCACGTTGAGAAGGTGTCCTCTCCATCTGAGGTGGAATTGGTCTGTGGAAATTAGGACTTTTATTTTTATGATTTTCCGAATGTATGGAGACAACAGGTAGGCCTAATATATGAGTTTTGGGGGCTCTTATTTTGTAAAACAACATCAGAATGTCCTGAAACTTTGCAGGGGACACCTTGAGAAGGTGTCCTCTCCATCTGAGGTGGAATTGGTCTGTGGAAATTAGGACTTTTATTTTATGATTTTTTGAATGTATGCAGACAACAGGTGATATATGAGTTTTGGGGGCTCTTATTTTGTAAAACAACATCAGAATGTCCTGAAACTTTGCAGGGGACACCTTGAGAAGGTGTCCTCTCCATCTGAGGTGGAATTGGTCTGTGGAAATTAGGACTTTTATTTTTATGATTTTCTGAATGTATGGAGACAACAGGTAGGCCTAATATATGAGTTTTGGGGGCTCTTATTTTGTAAAACAACATCAGATAGATAGATAGATAGATAGATAGATAGATAGATAGATAGATAGATAGACGGACGGACGGACGGACGGACGGACGGACTAACTGAAATAGCCTTCGCTGGAAGAATGGTTGACTGAATGGTTTCAGAATGGTTGACGGTCTTACCGTAATACCTAGTGTATAAGCTCATAGAGAAATATAGGGGCGGCTAGTTTGACCGCTCATTTCGAGGTGGAGGCTGGCTTGACTGCAGTTTTGTAACACAGATACGCGTTTCCCAGAGAGGTTGGAGGGGGGTGTTCGTTTTTTTCCCTTCCCAAAACTGAAGGCAAATCCTGACAAGTGTCGTGTTTGGGTTAAACTGTGTGGACGTCCTCAGTCAGCTAAACCCCTCAGAGATCAACAAGCACACCTTTGCTTTTAACCTTACTGTGAAGTTATACTAGTTAGACAGTTTTATAATGTTTTAGATTATGATTTCGGTTAAATTGTAACTCGACACGCTTGCCTCATTTATTATGCACATGCAAATGAGCCCCGCCTCCACTCACTCACTCACTCAGAGATCCACTGGTTGACGATCACACGTTGATCTGATTGGTTACTGTAGTTTGTGACGTCAGAAACACCAGCGATTTCAGTGTTTTTGAGACTGTCTTTGGTTCACTGCAGTTTTAAGCAGAAAATACTCAGCAATGCTGTCGACTTATGAATTATGACTTATTAAAGCATATTAAAAACACCACATAGACAACATTAAACGCTGGGTTTTCACCACAGGGGACTTTAAGACATTTCTTCTAATGTAGAAGCTTTTTGGCATGAAGTGTTCTTTAAACTTGAGCCAGGAACCCAGTGTACAATTGAAAACTTGAGTATTTCATAACTTTATCTGAATATGTTTCCTCTTCTGAAGCGTTATGCACGGACGTCCCGGCCCCGGCACATCTGGTCCTGTCTTCCCAGTATTTCCAGCACTTATTGTCCTGGGAAAAGGGTCCCGGATCTCCTGATGGCGTCCGCTTCTCCGTCAGGATAAGGGCACTCCGGTATGATCTCTCACACACACACACACACACACACACACACACACACACACACACACACACACACACACACACACACACACACACACACACACACACACACTAGCCATTCTTTTAATTAGACACAACTAGAAGAAAGTGACTATAAAAGTAGTATGAATTATTTCTGCTTAACAATAAATCAGATTAAAATGACTATATGGCAATGAGAAACAGGCTCTGAAACATGGTTTCATTGAAAGGAGAGAGAGAGAGAGAGAGAGAGAGAGAGAGAGAGAGAGAGAGAGAGAGACAAAGAGAGAAAGAGAGAGAGAGAGAGAGAGAGAGAGAGAGAGATCACATGGAAAGTGTTTATACGGAGATGTTTGGGTCTTTCCCTAGAGTTCCCACATTGGAGATTTACTGCAGTCCCAATCCTTGAGGCTGCGGATCCATCATCCGTTACTGCGAATGAAAACCCCACGCGAGAGAAAACAGGCTTAATACATAGTTCCTACATGACGTCACAACATACGGGCATTTGCCGACCCGGCGCCATTTCTGTGGGCATGTTGTGGACAGAATACATAGACTGTAAAGGCAGAATATTAGAAGAAGCTGAAACGAGTTAATTTCGTGATAAAAAGTGTAAATGGTCATCTCCTGCTGGGTCAATGGATGTTCAAATCGTGCCGGAGGTTCAGTTAAATTTGGATTTTACAGTATACCCGTCTTTAGACTTCATCAATGTGAGAAGACTAAGCTTTTGTAAGAACAACGACGGAGGTTATTGCTGGCGAGGATAAAAAAGTTAACACTTTGCAGTTTGAATGATGTCCTGTATGAACATAATGACCAGGTATTAAAAACAACATTGTTTCCACTGTTTGATCCCACCCGCGCCTCTCTTTCTCACTCAGACTCACACACACACTCCAGCATTGCAATCTCAGATTATGTCCCTAAAGAACCCGCGTATAAAGTAGTTCCGCATTACATTAATTAATTTGCACGCGAGTTTTATTTACTTTTATACCGCGTATATTCATGCACTGAACCGTGACGCCCGTACAGTTTCGGTTCAATATGAACACATGTACCGTTCCCTATTCTACACTGTACAAATATGTATATTACAAAAGCACCGATGACTGTTTTAAGGGGAACATAGGAATTAAATTGAGCAGGCTATGGCTTTTTAATAGACAGATAGTCTAGCATCATGCTACATACATTCGCTATGATGACTACTTTACTTTTCCATTGATTGCACTTGAGCAAAACGTCACCAACCCAACCCTCGACAAACTGATTGTACACCTCCAGTGATTTCCAGGCTCGGAATTGCTCACATGTGTAAAAAATACCAGATAATGGTAACGTTACACATGATAATACTGTATGAGGCAAAGCTGCATAATCAGTGCTCAGTTAGCGCATACGGATCCACACCATTTATGACTGAAATTTTCGCATTGTACCTCTCTCTGTCTCTGTGTTAATAGTGTCTCTTTATAATCTCTGTCACTTTGTCTCTTCATGATTTTCGTAACTTTATAAACAGAAAGAAATATTCGAAATTTGCTTGTAAAACTGTGTAAACACAGCAGCTTATGCCCTCAAAGATGGCGTCTCCGGGAAAGTCACGTGACATGAATTGGCCTGTGGGAACTATGTATAATGTGGAACGACACACACTCTTAGAAATAAATCTTTGAAAAGGCTTTTTCCAGAACCAGTGTGTTCTGTGTGTGTGTGTGTGTGTGTGTGTGTGTGTGTGTGTGTGTGTGTGTGTGTGTGTGTGTGTGTGTGTGTGTGTGTTCTGACTGTGTTGTGTGTGTTGTGTTGCAGTGGGACGAAGGTGCTGGTGAAGGAGTGTGTGTGTGTGTTTGTGTGTGTGTGTGTTCTGACTGTGTTGTGTGTGTTACAGTGGGACGGAGGTGCTGGTGAAGGTGTGTGTGTGTGTGTTTGTGTTTGTGTGTGTGTGTGTTCTGACTGTGTTGTGTGTGTTGTGTTGCAGTGGGACGAAGTTTAGTTTAGTTTAGTTTAGTTTATTTGTTTAGCATGTTTAGTACAAGTACAAAACAATGCAAGGAGGGAACGAAGCCACTCTAGGCTTGTACAGAGTTCCACTCCTGCTCCTATTTAACTCATGAGACATGCATACTAAACAAAAACAACAACAAAAAAAAGAATAAACAAAACTCAAAATAAAAAAACAAACAGCAAACGATACCAAGCAATTCAATACAAGCAAACAATACCTAGAATACTACCTAACGGCATCAGGCTAGCAATAGTCTCTTCAAATGCTTTTTAAAAGCTGAATAAGAAGACATTGATCGCAACGATGGACTTAAATCACTCCAGAGCTTAGGACCTCTAAAAGAAATATTAAATTGATGTCTTGTAGTTCGTGTGTATGGTAAGACTAAATTATTATTGCTATGTCTAGTTTGAAATGAATGTACTTGTGAAATAGGGATAAACAAACTCTGAAAAGAGTCAGGTAGATCTTGTTTTCTATATATAAACTTATGCATAAGTAAACATGTTTGATAAATATTTACTTTATCAATAGGGAGAACTTTAAATTTATTATAAAGGGGTGCCGAGGGTGCATATCTATTAGAATGAGAAATAAATCTGAGATATTTCTTCTGTAAGACTAGTAATTTATTCAAGTAGGTAGGATATGTAGCTGCCCAGACAATATTACAATAATTAATGAATGGAAACAAAAAACTATAATATAAGGTTAGAAATGCTGAAGAATGAACTAAAGGACAAACCCTCCTCAATATACCAAGCATTTTAGCTGACCTCTTAGATACAAAGTTGATATGGTTAGACCAATTAAGACCACTATCTATAATGACTCCCAAAAATCGGGTATGCTGAGCCAATTCGATTTGAGTATTATTAATAAAAATCTTAGCTAATTCTATAGGGTAATGTTTATTAGTATTACAAAAAATCATAAAGTTGCATTTTTTTAAATTAAGCGTAAGTTTGTTCCATTGGAACCATTTCACAATATACAATAGTTCCTCATTGACCGTCTTTATTAAAATACTAAAGTCTTGGTGAGAAGCTACGAGATTTGTGTCATCTGCGAATAGTATTGGGAGGAGTTTGGTACAAGTTGTGGCCATATCATTGATATAAATTAAAAATAAAAGAGGCCCCAAAATTGATCCTTGAGGGACCCCAATCATAATTTGTGATTTCCTTGATGTATAACCTTCCAGGTAAACATATTGCTCTCTATTAGCTAAGTAGCTTCTAAACCATCTCAAGGCAACATCCTCCAGTCCATATCTACTAAGTTTGGCAATCAAAATATTATGACTTACCGTATCAAATGCCTTACTCAAGTCCAAGAAGACTCCAAGAGCAAATTTTTTGTTATCAAGAGCTGAAGAAATATAATTCACAAGTTGAATAAGGGCATGCTCAGTAGAATGTCGCTTCCGAAAGCCATATTGATGTCTGTATATAATATTATTGGCATCCAAGTGATTTAATAATCTCGAATAGACAAGTCTTTCTAAGATTTTCGATATACACGGGAGAATTGATATTGGCCTATAATTACCAAATTCCTTGGAGTCACCGGTCTTGAAAATTGGTAAAACCCTAGCAATCTTCAAATCCTGAGGGACAATTCCAGTTCTCAAAGACAGTGAGAGAATATGAGTGAGAGGTTTAATAATGTAATCAATTGTCTCTTTAATAAGAACACTTTTAATACCGTCATGAACATGGGCTGCATTTTTAAGTGATAAAGTAATATTCCGAACCTCTTGAATAGTTGGAGGGTCAAAATTATAAAATGGTGGATATTGACCTTTGATTATAGAACATGGATGAATATCTGAATCATTAATGTTAAATGCTAAATCAGAACCTACCGATATAAAGAAATCATTAAAACCATTAGCAATATCAACAGGGTTTGAGAGAATCCCATTCTCACTGTTCATTACTACAGGAGCAGTAAATGAGGATTTAGATCGATTTAATAAATGATTAATGAGGTGCCATGTTGTCTTAATATTATTAGAAGCTTGTGCAAATTGATTTGAATAATATATTTTCTTTGCTTTTCTTACTAAAAATGTAAAATGGTTTTTACATTTCTTGTAAGTTTCAACATTAATTAAGGAAGGATTAAGAATAGACCTCCTATAAAGTTTATTTTTTTTTTCGAGAAATCTTTTTTAGTTCATCAGATATCCACGGCTTCCCTTTAGAGTATTTGTTTCTAAATTTTGTGCTCATCAACGGAAATGATAAATCCAAGGCCTTATTAAAAGACTTTAAAAATAAACTATATGCACTGTTAACGTCTTGTGACACAAGTACCTCCTCCCATATGATATTGCCAATGGCAGACTTAAAATGTTCAATGTTATTTCTAGAAAAATTACGATATTTATTTGACCCATTCTTAGGATAGCTAGACATTAGTTGACGGGATTGGATAAACTGAAAAACAGGAAAGTGGTCAGAAACATCACACTTCAGGAGGCCTGAAGTGACCTCAAAATTATAAGAATTAAATAAAATATTATCAATAAGAGTAGCAGATGAGGAGGTGATTCTAGACGGTTTAGTAATAAGAGGAAAAAAATTAAAGGAATGGAGTGCATTTAAGAAATCAACTGTTTGTGGTAAATCACATTTAAGTAAATTAATACTATAGTCACCAAGTAAAAAACAAAGTTTACTTTCTTTGGTTATTAACTCAAGTGTTGATTGGAGTGCATTAATAAATGTATTTGGTCTGAATCTGGTGGTCTGTAGATGCATCCAATCAAAATACTCTTACCATTGAATTGCTTACAGAATGGAGTTTCAATAAATATTGACTCTGTATTTGTAGTATCAAATTCTGTGCTAAGATCATCCCTAGCACCAGCATCAAAGGAATTCAAAACATATAAGGAGACACCCCCTCCTCTTTTGTTTTTTCTACAAGAATGCCAAGATAAATAATTAGGTAAGGGGTATAAAGAAAATACATCATCAGTCAGCCAAGTCTCAGAAAAAGCCAAGACTGAGAAGGAAAAGCTTAAGGTAGACAGGAAAATTCTCAATTCGTCATGATGTTTGGACATACTACGAATATTTAAATGGAAAGTAGAGAAAAGATTGTTAGAAGAATGTATAGTTTGATGCAGAGAATTTACTTGCCCTTCAGAGTAATAGTTACAAGACAGTTTTAATAAATTTAAATTAGGTTGATTTACATCAGGATTAAAGAAACTATCGTAGATGCCACAACTGTCTATATTCTGGTCAAACGGGTTAAAAATAAAAGAGTTATCGTCAAAGATGGGCAAGTCATAGAAGCCATAAAAAATAAACTGGCAAAAAAATCGACACAAACTCACGTGAAGAAAACGTACTGTCTCCTGATTGAAGAGGCCTCTTAGATCAAAAGGACCAATAACCAAAGTTAACTGAATATTCAATCTGACCAAGAGAATTGAACAATCATCATCCAAAATCAACATAAAAAAAATAAATAAAAGTAAAGTAAAAAATAAAAAAAATAAAGTAGGTCCGCCCATCCACAGTTCATGTTGTAACTCAGCTCTGATCATCATTTGTACAAGTTCAAATCGTCCATTTCCTTCACCATCACAGCTCTTTCCTCTTCTGGTGTTGCACCATTCGTTCGAATATAGACTTTACCATTCCGAGACCAGGTCGCTTTGATCTTTTTAACCTTTTTCAGTTGCCGCGCTGCATAAGCAATACTCCCATTCTTCCTCGTTAGATGTTCATTCATAAACACTCCTGTGCCTTTTAACTTGAAACCCTACTGCAACAAGGCGATCTTGTCCTTTCTGTTGACAAAGCGAATTATGATTGCCGGTGGAGTAGGACTATTTTTCTTATTCCGAGGGAGTGTATGACAGGCCGAAATCTGATTGCTGCGAATGGAAATCTCCTTGCTACCGAAGAATTGGATAACCTGGGATTCCAGGGTCTCGGTCTCAGCAGTTGTGTCATCCGCAATGTTTCCCGCAACGACATTCGAATAAGCACGATGACGTGTTTTCAATCCAGAGATAATCAGATCATCCATGCGGTAATATTGCTCTACATTGTCCAATCTCTTTTCCAGTTCCTTGATCTGATCGTCTTTCTTCTTTAGTTTAACTTCATAGCCGCTCACCTGGGCCTGTAGTAGATTCACCTGTTTCGTGAGCTGCAGGATCTCCGTTTGCTGTGTTGCAATTTTACCGACCTCTAGTTGGATTGAGGCCAGAGTTTTTTTTTATATCTTCCATATTGACAACTCTAGTAAGCTTTCTCGTTGTTTTAATACCAAACAGGCACTTCGATCACAGTGTTTCCCCTAGGTTTACAGCTTTGGGGGGGGGGGGCACTCATTGGGATAATTGTAAACATGCTAACACAGATAGAAAAGACATGCCATCGTGGAAGTAAGATAAATAACGTATTACCTAAGGGCTATTTAGTATGTTTAATAAAATAACAAATTGTAATCTGGCTCTATAAAGAAAATCAAATCAAATTTACTTGACCTTCAAGGGAGGGGGGGCGAGTCGTTGGGGGGGGGGGGGAGCGCCCCCTTATATAATGGTAGGGGAAACACTGGATCACTTTTACTGGTTTCTCTGGAGGATCAAATCCCCAACGGAGAAAAATGCTGCAGACAGCTCGAACATGAGCTGAACACACACACGCTTTACGAGCGCCATTTTTTTTTTGCACGAAGCACGAAGGTGCTGGTGAAGGAGTGTGTGTGTGTGTGTGTGTGTGTGTTTGTGTGTGTGTGTGTTCTGACTGTGTTGTGTGTGATGTGTTGCAGTGGGACGGAGGTGCTGGTGAAGGAGTGTGTGTTCTGACTGTGTTGTGTGTGTGTGTTCTGACTGTGTTGTGTGTGTGTGTGTGTTCTGACTGTGTTGTGTGTGTTGTGTTGCAGTGGGACGGAGGTGCTGGTGAAGGAGTGTGTGTTCTGACTGTGTTGTGTGTGTGTGTGTTCTGACTGTGTTGTGTGTGTGTGTGTGTGTGTGTGTGTTCTGACTGTGTTGTGTGTGTTGTGTTACAGTGGGACGGAGGTGCTGGTGAAGGAGTGTGTGTGTGTGTGTGTGTGTGTGTTCTGACTGTGTTGTGTGTGTTGTGTTGCAGTGGGACGGAGGTGCTGGTGAAGGAGTGTGTGTGTGTGTGTGTGTGTGTGTGGTGTGTGTGTGTGTGTGTGTGTGTGTGTGTGTGTGTGTTGTGTGTTCTGACTGTGTTGTGTTGTGTTGCAGTGGGACGGAGGTGCTGTTGAAGGAGTGTGGAGTGTGTGTGTGTGTGTGTGTGTGTGTGTTCTGACTGTGTTGTGTGTGTTGTGTTACAGTGGGACGGAGGTGCTGGTGAAGGAGTGTGAGAATGTGACGTCTCCTCTGCGGTGTAATCTCACAGAAGTCTTATCCGATGCTGAGGAAACCTATTACGTCAGTGTGTTTGCTTCTCTGGGAAATCACACCTCGTATTCCCACTGCCGCCCATTCAAGCCCATTCTGAACAGTGAGACAGATTTATATCTTCTACATGAACCCCAGAACATGCTTACAATCATAGCAGCGATTGTGTTGACTATCCTATGGCATCCATCTTATGTTTACTGTAAGAGCGGAGCGTTTGTAAACTCAGTGTGTCCAGGCTTTCAAAACCATTGTGTCGCTTGATATTACAAACTGGTATTTCTTACCATACGATTTTAATGTATTGTCATAATTATAAAAACATTGGTTTACAGAACTTTATTTTCAGATTTTCCAGGATCAGACACTTCTAAAAGCAAATGTTCTCAAAATAAGTTTTCTTCAATTATGTCGGCACAATTTGGCATGTTTCATTGCGTTATCACAAATTAAACAATTGACTCCAAGCTCAATTACACAATATGCCTATAAAATACATTAACGCTTTTTCAAATATTATTAAAAATGTATTTAAGTCAATTTTCAATGTGCTGCTAGTATAATTCTTTTAAATTAAAAATAAGAAAGTATACTTTCAATCTGTTTCATGTACTTCTCAGAAATATACTTAAAATTGCACTTAAGCATAGTTGACTTATACTGACAGAAGGTCTTAGTATATTGGACTATACATGTGTCACAATGATGGAGATGAAGGGGAGTTCAAAAAGGTTTCTATAAACAAAATGGTTAATGAAAACAAACTCCGGTAATCCACAAAGATAAAGTAACGGCGTGTGTAACAGAGGAACTTAAATACACTGTGATAAAGAGGAACAGACGTGATGATCTGATGAGTCTCCATGGCAACTGATGAGTGGCGGGAAAATCAAACAAAGGAGCATGTGATGAATGAAAACTTCATGAAAGTGAAACTAAAGATGTCCAGATAACTGTGACAACACCTACTCAATCTAATGATCAAAACATAATTAAAACTATAATTAAGTAATCTAAGTACAATTATATTGTAGGTGTTTAATCTTTTGATTGAGTAGCCTATTAAATACTTTCACATAGTTTTACATACGTTCTTAGAAACTTACATTGTTTGAAAATATTGATTTATAAAGAAAACTTCCATAATTCTAAGTATCTGAATTTTTATGTAGTCGACTACTAGTGTACATAGGAATTTACTTCAGATATACTTATAGTTAAAGGTATATTTCAGGGATAACTATAATTATAGTTCACTATATATGATTTTTTGCACTGATGTAAAGTTTAATTTAAAACTTACAAGTATACTTGCAGTATAAAACTACTAAACTAGTAGTTTACTGAGAGTTTACTGCAGTGTGCTTTCATAAACTACAAATGTGATTCATTTAAAGATGCAGTGTGTAATATTTAGGAGGATCTGTTGACAGAAATGCAATATCATAAACAACTATGTTTTCAGTGGTGTATAAAGACCTTACATAATGAAGCGTTATGTGTTTTATTAGCTTAGAATGAGCCGTTTCTACTAGGGGTGTCACGATTCTCCAAATCCTCGATTCGATTACATTTTCGATTCTAAGGTCACGGTTCGATTCGATTCTCGATTTTTACATTTATTTTTTTTAAGCACAGTTTGCGATGCCATTTTAGACTAGACTT
>JAZAVI010001355.1:0-5000 GCA_036326025.1 Chrosomus eos
GTCCCCAGTGTTGAGTATTTGGGCCATGTGATTGATAGTTCGGGACTTCATAAGGCACCCTCGAAAGTGAAGGCAATAGCGGAAGCGCCAGCTCCACAAAACGTCAGTCAGCTTCGGTCTTTTTTGGGGTTGTTGACTTATTATGCGAAATTTGTGCCAAATTTAGCTAACAGGCTGAAACCGTTGCATGAGCTACTGAACAAATCCAAAAAGTGGGAATGGACTAAACAATGTGAAGAATCTTTCAATGAGGTGAAAACAGCCTTAGCCAAGTCTGAAGATCTCACTCATTTCAACCCGCTCTGCCAGTGCAGCTGGCATGTGACGCATCGCCCTATGGCGTCGGAGCGGTGGTGTCACACATCATGCCATCAGGTGAGGAAAAACCCATCGCTTTTGCTTCACGAACTTTGAGCAAGGCAGAATGTAACTATGCCCAAATTGAACGTGAGGCACTTGCTATTGTTTTTGGGGTGAAGAAATTTCATCAATTCTTGTTTGGCAGAAGATTTACGCTCCTAACTGATCACAGACCTCTCACTTCCATTTTTGGCCCAAAATCAGGTATTCCTTCACTTGCTGCTGCAAGAATGCAGCGTTGGGCCCTTCTTCTGTCTGCGCATCAGTATGATATCAAGTACAGAAGATCGGAACATCATGCTAATGCTGACGGGCTCTCCCGACTGCCATTGCCCACTACACATCCAGAACCAACAAAGGCGGAAATTTTCTACTTCAAAGAGGTAGTTAATTCCCCTGTAACGGCAGCTCAGGTAAAAAAGCACACACGTACTGACCCAGTGATGTCCAAGGTATTGGATCTTGTGCTCAGAGGGGAAGTGGGAGAAATGTCTCCTTTCCTAAGGCCTTATGTGATCACGAGAGACGAGCTTACAGTTGAATCTGGATGTCTACTGTGGGGCTCAAGGGTCATTATTCCACCACCATTGAGACAACGAGTACTGGAGGAACTTCATTCTGGACACTGTGGAGTTGTTCGGATGAAGGAGATTGCCCGTAGCTACCTTTGGTGGCCAGGTGTGGACTGTGAGATTGAAGAAAAAGCAAAAATGTGCAGTGCATGTCAAAAGCTGAGAAATACCCCTCAACCAGCCCCGTTACACCCCTGGCAATGGCCTGAGGAACCGTGGGTGAGAGTCCATATTGATTTTGCAGGGCCATTGGAAGACCATATGTTTTTAGTTCTTCTTGATGCCCACAGCAAATGGCCAGAGGTTGAGGTAATGAAATGCACGTCATCAATGAAAACTGTGGAAGCCCTTCGTTCAATCTTTGGTCGGTTTGGCTTGCCACAGCAACTTGTCAGTGACAATGGGCCTCAGCTGGTCTCGGAGGAGTTTGAGGCTTTTATGAAGACCAACGGGATTCAACACATTCGATCGGCACCTTATCACCCGTCCACTAACGGTCTTGCTGAACGGTTTGTCCAGACAATGAAGCAAGCTCTTAAGTCGACACAGGGTAAAGGATCACTGAATCAACGCCTCAACACTTTTCTACTTTCATACAGAAACACCCCCCATGCCACCACCAAAGTGTCTCCTGCCACCGCTATGTTCAAAAGACAACTTCGCACACGTCTGGATTTGTTGAAACCCCTGAAAACAAAACAGACTGTTCAAGCGCAACAACATCTTCAGATGGAACGACGTCTAAAAGCAAAATATCGTTGTTTCAGACCTGGAGACAAAGTGCTAGCTCGTAACTATGGGAAAGGTGCCAAATGGCTACCAGCAGTAGTGATTGCACAAACAGGGCCAGTGTCTTACACGGTTGAGCTGGCTGATGGTCATCTCATCTGGAAAAGGCATGTAGACCAATTATTAGCTGGAAATTCATGTGACAACTCGGGAGGACAGGTGACAATAGATCCTTACCTGGAAATTGCTGCAGAATACCATGATCTGTCTGAGAATTCTTCCACACCAACCCTCGAGAATGCACAGACTGAGGCTCTACCAAGTCCGGCGAAAGAGACTGTTCCAGGTACAAGTCAGTCAGGGTCCCTGTCAAACCAAATTCCTGCAAAAGAGACTGTAACGGTGGATGTACCTACAGTTCGGCAATATCCTAAAAGAGAACGTCGTCCTCCAAATAGACTGACATTCTAGTTGGTGACAAACCCACAAGAATGGGGCAGAATAATCCCCAGGGTTATGTCCGGGAATAGAGGTAGTCTACCCTCTTTCCCTAGTTATAAAAAAAAAAAAAAAAAAGAATTTGTATGTCTCTGATGTTACAAGAAATTGTTTCTGTTGAAGTAATATTGTTTTTTTTTTTTCTACTACAAATTTAGGAGGGAGGAGTATGTTGTGTATTTACGAAATGCAATTTGACCTTTCTGTGTTTCCTTATACCCTCCAATGTTACGTGATTGTTCTACGTAAACACCGTAGAGTTTTGAGTGTAGAAAAATAAACGGCAAGCACTGGTTTACGGTTACTCCTGCCTCTCGTGTCTTTAACTAAAACATATAATACATAACACCCGGTCTCCCCTAATTATGAGAAAGTTTCTCAATATAATGAGATATTAAGTCATAATAACGAGAAACTTTCCAAATATAATGAGATACTAAGTCACAATAACGAGAAACTTTCTCAATATAATGAGATAAGTCATAATTATGAGAAACTTTCTCATTATTATGACTTAGATAATCTTTTTTATTTACTCAAATGTGGCGGAAACGGGCTTCCATAATTTTCCTTTTAGCCTATGCCAAAAATCACTAGGCTATTAAGAAAAGATCATGTTCATCCACCATCCACCCATGACGATGTTTTATAAATGTCCTACTGTTATATAGAAAACATGAGTGAATGTAGCACAATCGCGAACATAAAAGGACAACTTTAAAGACGATCTTCTCAATGTTTTTTGATTTGATTTGATTTTTTTTTTTTTTTTTTGCACCCTCAGATTCCAGATTTTCAAATAGTTGTATATCGGCCAAATATTCTCCTATCCTAAAAAAACATATTTCAATGGAAATCGTATTCTGCTTTCAGATGATGTAAATCTCAATTTAGAATTGACTCCTTGGGTCCCGGGTCACATCAGAGCCGCAGAGAGGGTATAATTATCACTGCTGTTCTTTAACTGCTGCTTCGACTGCAAAACGGATCTATGATAATAATTGTAATGTGAAAAATATAATGTTTTTATGTGTAAAACAAAAAAATAAAAAAACTTGTGATGTGTTGTGTAGTCTAACTGAGACGAGTAGTTGTATACTGGTGTCCTCTTGCTGGTCGGATTGCTCTCCTCAGTTGTAAGTAGCTTTGGATAAAATTTTACATCAGTGTCAAACTACACGACCGTCTATAGCGATTCCCAGCGGTCAAAGTACTATACTGCCTCTATCTTATATTACATAATGTTTTCATTTTGAATTATATAGACAGCATAACAGTTTTTTAATGGACTTTACTGTAAATTATTTATGGGAGCACATTATTATTGTGTTAATAATCCTGAATCAGAATACGTTCCTCTTGCAGCATCTCTGACGAGGGCGGGGCTATCACCTGTCACTCACATGGGATCAGCCAATAGCAAATCACAACCATCCAATCAATTCCCCACAGACACAATCAAGCCCCGCCCACAGACACAATCAAGTCCCGCCCACATGTGTTCTTGTTCCAGAAGCGTCTCACTCAGATATAAAGAACAATAGAGAACAGACCAGCACACAACTACCCTTTTATGATGAGTTTAAAATGAGAAAATCCAAGGACATGATTTGACAAATCTGTATGAGCTCATGTTTATATACTGTATTTGAAGAGCGAGTTTTTAAGATCATAATTTGTCTTTCAAACATGAGAAAGAAGACAGAAAGAAGGAAGGCGGGACTTGTGAAACTACGCTTGGAATCACAGGCACTGCTGGGACACGCTGATGTCACTCAACCTCGAATAAAGGTTTATACAGGACAATATAACAGCGTTCAGTCTCACCAATCTCTCTGTGCATTCTGCTTCATTTCAGTTATCAGAGGTCAAGGTCACGGTCAGCTGCAGGGTTTGACCTTTGACCCTCACATTCACAGAATCACTCTTTTGGCATTTTCTGGAGAAAACAGTCAAAGGTTTGCAAAAGAGCGATTCATCACCAGTGTGTGTGTGTGTGTGGTGTGTGTGTGTGTGTGTGTGTGTGTGTGTGTGTGTGTGTGTGTGTGTGTGTGTGTGTGTGTGTGTGTGTGTGTGTGGGCCCTTAGGCTCAGTTCAAGCAGGAATTTGGAATCTGCCGGAGCACATTTTATTTTATTAGTTGGCCAGCTCAACATCTTGTTCAAGCATGTTTATGAGTGTGTGTGGTGTGTGTGTGTGTGTGTGTGTGTGTGTGTGTGTGTGTGTGTGTGTGTGTGTGTGGTGTGTGTGTGTGTGTGTGTGTGTGTGTGAGAGAGAGAGAGAGAGAGAGAGAGGAGAGAGAGAGAGAGAGAGAGAGAGAGAGAGAGAGAGAGAGAGAGAGAGAGAGAGAGAGTTAAAGTTAGTATGTTTCACTAAAGCCTGTGAAATGGGTAATTTCTGAATTATGAGCTCTGCATATCTTTATTGTCCAACTATCAAGTGATCCCAAAATCAAATAACCGACATGCCAAAAGTTACATTAAATATTACATAAAGAAATCAAAGTCTTTTAGGGCTATTATGATTTTTGCATTGCGACTATTTTTTATGACTATTAAGCACATTTCTCCGTAAAATGTCCCTGTAAAATAATCATTAATGTAATGCAAAAAACAAGGAGATGTTATTTAAAAAGTTAACAACGTTTATGTTTAAATCAATTTATGTTTATGATGAGTTTATGATGATTATAATTAAAACAAATAAAAACATCACATTACAGTACATGAGACTGTTGCTGTACAACACTGGGGATTTGGGTTGAAATGCTGCATTGTCATGAAAATCATGTCAGAATGAAAAAAAAACATATTTTCAATGCATGTTTTAATATAGCGCACA
>JAZAVI010001355.1:7500-12500 GCA_036326025.1 Chrosomus eos
TTCACTCTCTCTGGATCTGCAGGCCTCCGTCGAACTGACGCATCTTTACAGAAACACTAACACAGAGCGTTACACTGCGAGCGAGTGTGTTATTTCTGTGAGGGTATTGTGCTCTGAAAACACGTTCCCGAGGCTCTCGGGACAGCACAATAGTGCTCGGATCCTCAGACCTCACCGTTCAGACCTCAGCTGCAGTCACTCGGGGCCGTCAGGCGGGTATTAATGAACTGAGAGACTTTCAGAAGAAAAACGAGAGCGCAGGGCTTTTTCCACACATTCCCAACACGTCTGAAGCTGTCCGGCGTTCCAGCGGATAAACGCTTTCTGCTGTTCTGTGCGCAGGCATCTGAGGTGACGTGAGCCCGAGGAACCCCAGCAAACACACGATAAACACGTTAAATCTGTCTGCAGGAGTCCAGCACTGAAACCGGGTCTGAAAATGAGCCTTCAGCCGAGTGATGATGTCTTATACGTGACATATTATCTTTCTGATAGTTTCCGCATCCAAGCTTCTGCTGTGTTTCAAATGCTTTTAATTAGCAATATTGATTTACAGTACACCTTTATGCTAAGCATTTAAAGGTGAAATATGATGCCCTTTTCACAAGATGTAATATAAATCTGTGGTGTCTCCAGAATGTGACTGTGCAATTTCAGCTCAAATTCCCCTAGATCATTTATTAGCTTGTCAAATTTGCCCCTTTTTGAGTGCGAGCAAAAACACGCCGTTTTTGTGTGTGTCCCTTTAAAGGCACAATATGGAACTTTTCGGCTTTCAAAATAGCAAAAATAAGTGTATCTATGTTATATATTTCTTTAAGTTGTGTACTAACATTATCCCGAAAGTTTCCACCAACTTTCAAATCCGGAGAAATTTATATTTTAATTTGAAGACACGGGCCGTGTCTTTATTTCCGTTTCGTCGCCCGTCTATGACGTCATATAACCTTTAACCCCTCTAGTTTCTCTAACTTCCTGCGGATTCCGGCGAAACCGCCCATATATCTATGGAAACCGCCAAACGCAAATGTAAACACCGGACGCACGTCACTAAAATAAAAGAAGACGATAAAGAATCAATAGTTGGATATCAATAATGGACCATGATTATGCTTTGCCTGCACGTTCTGCTGCTGGAGGCAGATTCGTGAAGCGGAAACGCACGGGTGACAGAAATGACTCGAGAAGGGTTTGGGGCAGGAGAAGAGACATGACTCGCGTTAACATTGGAGTTGCATTTCCACGAGCTTCGTGACAAGCTGGAACTACAGAGAGATGCCGATCTCGCTTGCATTTTAATAAACAAGTAAGCACCCATTCAGCTAACTATATCTATCCGTAACTTATATGTTGTGAAACGATGATGGCATGTGTAAAACGCAGACGGACTAGCTCTCATGTACAGTATAATGTAAATTCACATTTGTTGTAGATATAGCTGCAGAAAGTAGATTCATATGCAGTTCACCATCTTTTTCAATATCATAGTATAAACGTAATTATAATTATTAACGAAAGGTGACCGTGTGTTTTTAACATCTATTAATACTAGCTAGATGGAATATTGATTCAATAGCCTGATAATTCATATATCTCTCCGTTCGAAGAGACGTGATTTTAAAAACACTAAGTTAGAATGAGTGAGGAATGTGGGGAGCGACAGAGCGCGCGTGTTCATTACAATGGCATTACATAAAGTTAATAGCCGTAACTAAACATAACAAGAATAGAGATATAATATAAATAACAACACACTACCTCGTCAGTGAACATGTTATCTGCTGGAGATGCTAGATGGCTGAATGACAGATCGCGCGTGTCCCAATGAACATCGTATAGCTGGTTCGCGCGCGCACTCCCTCTCTCTCTCTCTCTCTCTCTCTCTCTCTCTCTCTCTCTCTCTCTCTCCCTCAGAGGGCTGGTCATCGACGACAACAACAACTCCCATGAGCACACGCTCTTTCACAACGTCATCAGAATACGTCTTTTGCTATTATTTTGATTGAGTGACCCCTGGTGGCCAAAAGTTGCATACTGTACGTTTAAATGCAAATGAGCAAATGAGTAAAAGCCTTTACACGAGCTTCAGAAACTTCGGCAATAACAACACAGGCCAATCTCACTCATCCAGAATCCCAGAATAACCAGTAGCGTATGCAGCCTTACGGAGAGACTCAGAAGAGTTTCTGAATGTTAGTGGAGACATTTCTGTAGTTGTTGTGGAGATACACTGATCATCTCATCATCATGTTGAACTTCTACACAAGTGTCCACAGATCCTGAGGTGTTTATAAGACAGTTTCATGCTTTGCTGGATCTTTTATCATTGCGTTAGAACTGGTCTCTGTTGTCACTTGCGAAACTAGATGTCGGCTGGTGTGTGTAAACGCACAGATTAAGGGCCGGTAATAATATAGTAATAAGATCCTCTTCATACAGCAGACGGGCAGCGAAATCTGATCGCCTTATTTTTTTTACATGCTTGCAGAGAAAGACTCACCAAAACAGTTAACAAAAGTTACTGGTTTCACTTTTCACGGTTGCTAGATGCACCTGAAAAAGTCAGATTTTCGTGATATGTCCCCTTTAAATATTTGAACACTGCAGAAAAATGAACCTGCTGTCTGGCCAACAAAGGTTTGGGTAGAAGAACATAAACTTGATATGTTGGGTTTCGACAGGTCAGTGCTGACGGTTCAGTTATAGTGCTGTTAAAAACACTGCATTACTGTTTTCTGTTGAGTCTAAGTTGATATTAGTTTGTGTTTGCAAGAGTTTATTAAATAAGATTTCATATTTTGAAGAAGGTTATTGGGTCCATGTTACTGCAATGGTTATGACTTCTGAAGAACTTTTTTTAATCTAGTTGTTTGGCTTCTTGTAATTTAATAAGAATGAATGTTAATAAAAGAATTGAAAAATGTCCAACAAAAAATGAAAGTCTTCTTATTATGTCATGACTTTCTTTCTTCAGTGAAACACAAAAGCAGATATTCTGAGAAATGTTTTGTCCACACAATCAAAGTCAATGGTGTCCATTTTTATCTGGTTCCCAACGTTCTTTAAAATATCTTCTTTTAGAGCATGAGGATGAGGAGTATTTAATTTTTTGGTGAACTTTAGTTTTATTTACCCTACTGAACGATTAAACCTCCTAAACCCTTAAAGTCCCCAGGTCAGTCATTTTATCTGTTAATACTCATCTTTGAGCACCAAAATTACTTATTTAGGCGTTTTTTCTGTAAATAAAATTCTTCATGCCTTAAAATAGCTTGAATGTAACTCGACACCCTTTCCTCATTTAGTATGTGAGGTTCTATGAATATGCAAATGAGCCCCGCCTCCACTCACTCACTCACTCAGAGATCCACTGGTTGACGATCACACGTTGATCTGATTGGTTACAAGGTAGTTTGTGACGTCAGAAACACCAGCGATTTCAGTGTTTTTGAGTCTTTGTGTTTTTTGTCTTTGGTTCACTGCAGTTTTAAGGAGAAAATACTCAGCAATGCTGTCGATTTATGAATTTACACATGGTTTGTCTTAAAGCAGATTAAAAACACCACATATACAGAAAAACAACATTAAAAGCTGGATTTTCACCAAAGGGGGACTTTAAAAACCAATCAGAAGCGCTGATGGTAAAGAGTCCTCTTGTTATGGAGACTGATGTTTGGCTGTGCAGGTTCTTGAGTTGTTCTTGATGGTTTCATTAGGCTCTTCAGATCAGTGTTTTCAGGTTTCCAGGCTCTTGTTGAGCATCAAGTATTCAGACGGCTGTTGATTTGATGGTGTGAGGCACAAGCTTTGGCATGTTCATCAGGAGATCCTCAGGTCGTCTTCTCAGCCGATGGTGTGTAGTTTCGTGTGTTTGAGCGAGGTGAGATGTGACTGAAGGATCAAGCTTTAATCTGGACTCCCTTCACCTCTGAGCGCTTGCGTTTCCGGAGATCTCGACCTCTTGTAGGTCTTTGAAGATCAGATGGAAAGTGTTGAGACCTCTTTAGCCTTTTGTGTCGAGGTTAAAGGGGGAGTTCACCCAAAGAAGAGAATCTGCTTACGCTTTTGGAACGCTGAAATTAGAAACTCATTCTGAAACGAAAGGGGCTTTCACCCCGGGTAGTTACAGGACTAGGGTGTTCCTCTGAGATCTAATGTTCCCATACGGCTGTTTTCCTGGTTCCATTCGCATCGACAGTAGGAACTCTGAAGTGACGAAAGCCGCGCTTGTTGTTGTGACTTTTATTTTGGCGTTTGAGAACACCTGAGTCTGAGCTCACAGTGCTCCCATTCTCCGTCTTCATTAGTTTACCGCTAGTTCGTGTGGTCGATTTCCAGTGTCGCTCAGTCCCCTCTAGGGTTGTCACTTTTTATTCGAATATGCATTCGAACATGACGTGAAATATCCGTAATCGAACTATAAATAAACTATCCGATTTTTAAACTGCCATGTGTAGCGCATTTTTTAGTCTATGATTAGACCGTTTGTTTTTTATTTTATTGTTTGCCAGTAGCGGGCGCTCTAATCGTATTGTAGTGTAGACCCATGACCAAATAAGCTGATAGTTATTCGAATATATTCAAATACATTGCCTGTTATTTGATATCCGTTCGAATTAGATTTTTCTCAAAAGTGACAACCCTAGTCCCCTCAAAGTTGCGTTGGATTTTCTTTTAACGTAAAAGTTGAGAGGTCCATCTATCATTATGTGAACGTTAGTTTTTCAGAACATTCTGAAACAAGATGTTAGAGACACGTCCAACTAAACCATGAACACATAACATATCTTCCTTGATAAACACTGTTTTCATGCTAACGTTTTGAGAACATTATTAAAGTCCAGATAACTCTGAATGAAAGTAAATGTTACTGAAAGAACGTTTGTTCAGAACTTAGAGAGAACTTTCTCTGTTAGTTTTGACTGCATCCACAATGATCACATCACAGTCTCTCAAACTGGGAATGAATGTGGAGACCCAAACTAACTCTTACCATTAAT
>JAZAVI010001355.1:17500-30000 GCA_036326025.1 Chrosomus eos
TCATCAGATCTGGATATGCCCTGGATCCGGCGGTCTGCGGTAAACCTCGGGATAAACAGACATGGGCGTAGCACCAAATTTTAGGCCCTGGGTACAAACCATCTTGCTGGGCCCCCGTACCAAATACCATAGTGATACCAATGGGTGGGGTATTGCACTTTTATCATAAAAACACTTAAATGTAAACAAACTAAGCCACACTCTGATTAATATATTTTTGTTTTATTGTCAAAAGTACTACTTACTGAGATGACAAAAGGTCTAGCACGTCTGAAACTGAAATATATGGCTTCAAATGGTTGCTAAAATATCCTTTATTGTCACAATACCTTTTTGTGTGTAGGCTAAGTATAGGCTACAAGATAATTGACGATTATTTGTCTGTTTAAAATAAATGCAGACTATAGAATCACAGGGTACACAAACCGCCAAACTAGACATTCAGTCTTTGAATTACGTTTTAAAATAAGTCATTTTCAATCATTAAGATGTGCGTTAAACTGAGAACAATCGTACTTATAATGTAAGAGCGTGCGCGAGCTAATTTGCATAACAATCCGGTAAAATAGGCGCTAACGATCTGTGTTTTCGCGGGTGTTAGATTTTGACAATAAAGGGAAATATAGGCCTACATGTAAACTTCTGACTCTGGGGAGAACTGCAGCAGAAGAGGAGACAAGCTGGAGACAATGTCAATGCTCGATGATGCATTTGGAGCTCACCTTTCTTTTAAAAAAACTGAGTGAGCAACGGCTTGCCCTCATTTGCCTTTCTCTCTTTAATCTTCTTTTCTTTTTGTTTTTGAGCTCCTGATTTTCCTTTCTTAAGGAAAGACATGAATCTTCCCCTGTCTTCCTAGTTCCTGTCACACGGCTCACTCCAGCTCTTGTCTCATCAACTGATTCACCGCAGGTCCGCAGAAGCACCTAACCTGCGGGTCGTACCATTTACATTGATTCGAGAGGGGTGGTGCGGCCCTGCACAGCATGAAAATAACTTTTTTATACCAAACCAGTGCCTAACTACAAGTTTAGTTTTTCACAGGATCTTTTTTATTTGTACATTAATGCTATACAAATGTTAGTGCATGTATATGTCTGTATAGAAAACTGACTTCTAAGGGCCCCCCCCCTGCCTCGGGCCCTGGGTACTTGGTACCCTTTTTCCCCCCAGTCCGACGCCCCTGTAAACAGAGAGACTAATATTAGCGTAGATGCCATCCTTCTTATGATGTATAAAAGTACATCAGGAATTATGGGAAGTGTTCCCGGTTCCGGCTGATCTAATCTATGCAGCCTAACATTGAATTATAGAAATCTATAATGTGTTATGTGTATGCTAAGCCAAAGAGATGTGTTTTTAGTCTATATTTAAACTGACAGACTGTGTCTGGTCTGCTTCCCGGACCATGTTAGGAAGATTGTTCCAGAGTTTTGGTGCTAAATAGGAAAAGGATCTACCAACAGCAGTCGATTTTGATATTCTAGGTATTATCAACTGGCCAGAATATTGATATCGCAATAGACGTGAAGGACTATAATGCGTTAAGAGCTCGCTCAAGTACTGGGGAGTTAAACCATTTAGTGCTTTGTAAGTAATCAGTAATATTTTAAATATTTTAAGATGGAAAAATGCTGTTTTACAGATACTAGACACGTGACTTTCAAATGAAAGATTGGTATCAAAGAGCACACCCAGGTTCCTGACTGACGACGAAGACTTAACAGAGCAGCCATCAAGTGTTAGACAGTATTCTAGGTTATTACGTGTGGAAGTTTTTTGTCCAATAATTAGAATCTCTGTTTTTTCAGAATTCAATTACTGGTCATCCAGTTTTTTATATCAGCTATGCATTTCGTTTATTTTGTGAATTGGTAAGTTTCGTCAGGGCTTGAAGAACAATACAGCTGAGTATCATCAGCATAACAGTGAAAGCTAATCCCATGTTTCCTAATGATATCTCCTAATGGTAGCATGTACAGAGTGAACAGCAGTGGTCCTAGTACTGAGCCTTGTGGTACGCCATACTGAACTTGTGATCGATAAGACATCTCTTCATTTACTGCTACAAACTGAAAACGGTCAGATAAGTATGATTTAAACCACACTGTAAAAAAAATCCTAATTTTACAGAAAATAACTGTGATTTTTTGACGATCATTTTCTTTCATTTTAAATTGTACTCAAAACACTGTAAAATTACAAATAATATCTGTAAAATAAAAATTGAGCTGTTATTTTAGGTATTGTGACATTAATGACAAATTGCAGTAATTCACATTTTTTATACAGGAAATTGATTGTATTTTTCATACAGTATTTTTTCTGTTTTCTTAAATTACATAAAAATGTATGTAAAATTACAAATATAATCTGTAATTAAACAGTAACAAACCAGTTAAATGATAAAACGGTCAAATGACTGGCAGCCCTCAAAAAACTGTAACATTAAAGTAAAACATCCTAAATTAAATAAACTGATAAACACTGTGATAATTCAGGATATACTTGTAAAATAACAATCAAATACCTTCAGTGAAAAAAAATCGTAAAAAAAGGGTCAAATGACTGGCAGCTGCGGCTGCCAAACAAATACCATAAAATTAAAGTAAAATCTTCTAATTCAAATAAAACTAAAAAACACTGTTATTTCACAGGTATTTCCTGCATTATTATGATCAAATATCTTCATTGTAAAAAAATCGTTAAAAAAGGGTCAAATGACTGGCAGCAAAGGCTGCCAAACAAAAACCATATAATTAAAGCAAAATATCCTAATTTAAATAAAGTGAAAAAAACTTTAACAGAAATGTGATGTCACCATGATTGAGATCAGTGTTTGCTTTAGTTGGGCTCATGACTCTTGAGTTTTAACTTTAGTTTTTCTCTGGCTGCTTTAATTGTGTTTTGATGCACGTTTATTATGGCAGTAGATGCAAGAATGTCAAAAACATATCAGATGATCATGGTCATTTTTTGATGATTTTATAGTCATCAAATGATTATCTGATGTACTGATTTAACAGTCTGATCTCTATTAGATGTGAATACATTACATATAGATGGACTTTAGTGTTATATAAAGGCAATTATTGATATACTTTTTTTCACATGATTTGTTGAAATATTGTGGCATCAGAATTATAGCAATCTCAAATTAAAAAATATATATATATTCTACATAAAATGTTTAGAGTTGGTTTATTTTGTTAGGAGTATAAATACATCAAGAATCAACATATGAATCTCAACAATGGTGACAATCAACAAAGCCTTTTAGTGACTTTATAATAGGTCAGAATTTTTTTTCATTGTCACCATTGTTGAGATTCATATGCTAATTCTTGATGTCTGAGTGAGTCTGTATGATCCTGTCAAAACATTTTCTGCATAATGACTTCAAAAAAAAATTAATATCACAGCGTTGCAGAATCTTCCATAGCAATACTGTCATTCTATATTAACAATGAACTTCATCAGTCATTAATAAATCATACAAATCATGTGGTATCAATAAAGCAGACAATTGCTTGATGAATATTATCATTAATAAGTGATTAACATCATCTGAGTTTCTCTCAATTTTCTACAATAACAAATATGTATCAGACACACATAGTTAAAGCAGCCAGAGAAATCTAATGATAATATCTGAAGGGTCAAGACCCCAACTAAAGCCAACACTGATCTCTATCATGGTGATATCAAACGTTATTATTTTCAATAAAATATCAACTTCTAAACCTCTGTTATTTCTCAATAAGAATGTTAGTATGAAGGAAGTCTGGATTGTAATATGTGAGGATGCTGAGATCTTGAGAGATCTGTTAGTGTTTAGTGTTTACTGTGTTCTGTTGGGATGTAAAGTGTTTCTGTATGGTGTGTTTTGTGTGTCACCATTGTGTTGAAGAGTAGAGTCTGTGCTTGAGTTCAGGATGAGCAAAGAAACACTGATGAAATGCTGTGTGTTGCTTTATTTAACAGGCAGTAACTGTGTAGTTGCTGATGACGTATAATCACAGTAAATCACGCATGTAGTTTATAGCAAGATATTTACTTCATGCAGTGAATATGTATTTTAGTAAAAATTCAGTAAATATATATGTGAAATAACTGTGTTTCTGTTAAAAAGCTTAATGAAAATTTCTGCAATAATATTTATTATTTAAATTAGGATATTTTACATTCATTTTATGTTTTTTTGTATGGCAGCCATTGCTGACAGTCATTTGACCTTTTTTTCACAGTGAAGGTGTTTGATCATAATAATTCAGAAAATAACTGTAAAATAACAGTGTTTTTCTGTAAAACATTTAAGGACAAAGTTTGGAAAAGTTTTTTGCACTCAATTTAAATTAGGATATTTTACTTTATTTTTACGGTTTTTGTTTGGCAGCCTCTGCTGCCAGTCATTTGACCGTTTTTTTACGATTTTATTTTTTACAGTGCATGCTAGTGCAATTCCACTAATGCCAACATAGTTTTCTAGTCTGTTTAAAAGAATGTTGTGGTCGATAATATCAAATGTCGCACTAAGATCGAGTAACACTAATAGAGAGATACAACCACGATCGGATGATAAGAGCAAATCATTTGTGACTTTAATGTGAGCAGTCTCAGTACTATGGTACGGTCTAAATCCTGATTGAAAATCCTCGCAGATATTATTTCTTTCTAGAAAGGAGCACAGTTGTGAGGATACTGCTTTTTCTAATATCTTTGACAGAAAAGGTAGATTCGAGATCGGCCTGTAATTGACTAATTCTGTATGATCAAGTTGCGTTTTTTAACAAGTGGTTTAATCATAGCCAGCTTAAAGGTTTTTGGTATGTATCCTAGAGACAAAGATGAATTAATGGGTAACGCTTCCTTTTACAGTCCAGTCACCCACGTAAATACTATGTACTTATTTTAGTAACTACAATTACTGGGTAATAACTAGTGCTAACCCTGAACCTACCCTAAACCTACCCCTGTTCCATGTACTAACCTTATATTAGCCAGTACTTTCTAGGTAAGTACACTGTAAGTACACTGTAAGTACTGTACTGTAAAAGGAAGCGTAACCAATTAATGATATTGAGAAGAGGATCTATGACCTCTGGAAGCATCTCTTTCAATAATTTAGTCTGTATATCTAACATACATGTTGTTGATTTAGATGATTTAATGAGTTTATAAAATTCTTCCTCACCTATAGCAACAAATTAATCAAAATGTTCCTCATGAAGACTACACTGCACTGTCTGATGTGATACTGTAGTAGACGGTTGCATAGTTATAATTTTGTCCCTGATATTATCAATCATATAAGTGAAGTTCATAAAGTCATTACTGCTGTGTTTCTTGGAAATCTTTCTTGAATCTTTCTTTTTCGTTAGTTTAGCTACTGTTTCAAATAAATACCTAGGATTGTGTTTATTGTCTTCTAATAGGGTTGAAAAATAATCAGATCTAGCAGCTTTTAAAGCCTCTCTGTAAGCAATCGAGCTCTTCTTCCATGAAACAGGTCAGGTCTGCCCCGAAAACTTTTCCAATTGTCTAGGAATTCTATATTATTTTACGGACACCACTTAGACAACCAGCCATTGAGTGAGGACAATCTACTAACTATCTCATCACTCCTTCGAACAGGAAGGGGGCCAGAGCAAATTACAGTGCCTGACATCGTACTTGCGAGTTAACGTTAATTTTAGTGATCTCTGACGAAGTCAAACATCATTAGTGCCGACGTGAATAATAATCTTAGAGAATTTACGATTAGCATTAGCCAGCACTTTTAAATTTGCTTTGATGTCAGGCGCTCTGGCTCCCGGCAAACATGTGACTATGGTGGCTGGTGTCTCTATTTTCACGTTCCGTGTAATAGAATCGCCAATTACCAGGGCACAATCAACAGGATTCTCAGTGGGTGTTTCACTGAGAGGGGCAAATCGATTTGTTATGGTAATCGGAACAGAAGAGTGTTTTTTTGATCCGCGACTAGAGCGATCTCTCACAGTCACCCATCTGCCTGGCTGCACAGGCAATAACTCAGCCGGAACCGAATCATGTAAATGGTTCACTATGCTAGTCGCATCCAAAGTAGTATCTAAAGCTTGAGTACACTTACGATCCTCAATTAAAGTTTGGATGCGTGTCTCTAATTCTGAAATCTTCTCCGTCAGTCTGACTGTCTCCTTGCATTTATCACATATAAACCCTATATTGCCGACGGGGAAGGCTATGGTAAACATGTGACATGAGGTGCAGGTGACAATAACAGGACAAGATATTACTCACCGTGTTTGTTGACTGATTCTTCCTCACCTGGGCTTTTTATGAACTCAGAGGCGCAGGCGCGCACAAGAAAAATAAATAAACAACTGCGGCGCATTAACAGACTAGCGAGTTACTAGCGTGTGTGTCCCATCGAGTAATCAAAAGTTCAACACACATTTCCTTTACTCGAACACCAAATAGAGGAAATACGTCACGCAAGTGTTGAAGTGTAAAGACTGTAAGTGTTTGTTTGAGTTGTGGAGAGAGTTGTTCAGTGTCTGATTCATGAACGGATCGAGTCAGAGCACGAATGTTTGATTCGTTCGTGAAATGAACTGGTTTTTGAGAAGATCGTGACTGAATAAACACACAAACCATCATGTGACTTCAGAAGATTTCAAGTGTAGAGCACGAGTCACATGGATGAATGATGCTTTTATTCTCAGTTGCTTCTGTTTTTTGGATCATTTTGGAAAATTTTAAACAATTAGCGTTTCACTGAATAAAGTCATGCAAGTTTGAACGAGGTGTTGACTCTTTACAGCCATAAAACAGAGATGTGAGATGAACTGTGACCCACAGGTGGCACCGAGTGGCCTACAGCGTGGAGGGTCAGAAGGTCACGCTGTTCCTGGACTGTCAGAAGGTCGCGACCCTTGACCTCCCTCGAGGGCCAGAGCCCAGGGTCAGCACTGAGGGAGTGACGGTGTTCGGGACGAGGCTTCTGGATGAAGAAGTGTTTGAGGTGAGGATTGATCACAGACGGGGTTTAGTGAGGTCGCATGATCAAGAGCAGCGTGTGAGGTCACATGATCAAGAGCAGCGAGAGAGGTCACATGATCAAGAGCAGCGAGTGAGGTGAGGTCACATGATCAAGAGCAGCGAGTGAGGTCACATGATCAAGAGCAGCGAGAGAGGTCACATGATCAAGAGCAGCGAGTGAGGTCACATGATCAAGAGCAGCGAGAGAGGTCACATGATCAAGAGCAGCGAGCAGCGAGTGAGGTCACATGATCAAGAGCAGCGAGTGAGGTCACATGATCAAGAGCAGCGAGTGAGGTCACATGATCAAGAGCAACGAGTGAGGTCGCATGATCAAGAGCAGCGAGTGAGGTCACATGATCAAGAGCAGCGAGAGAGGTCACATGATCAAGAGCAGCGAGTGAGGTGAGGTCACATGATCAAGAGCAGCGAGTGAGGTCACATGATCAAGAGCAGCGAGTGAGGTGAGGTCACATGATCAAGAGCAGCGTGAGGTCACATGATCAAGAGCAGCGAGTGAGGTGAGGTCACATGATCAGAGCAGCGTGAGGTCACATGATCAAGAGCAGCGAGTGAGGTGAGGTCACATGATCAAGAGCAGCGTGAGGTCACATGATCAAGAGCACGAGTGAGGTGAGGTCACATGATCAAGAGCAGCGTGAGGTCACATGATCAAGAGCAGCGTGAGGTCACATGATCAAGAGCAGCGTGAGGTCACATGATCAAGAGCAGCGAGTGAGGTCAAGTGTTCTTGACTCTAAATGAGAAAAAAAATCAGTTTATTCAGTGTTTTAAACAGTAGAAATCAAGTGCAGGTCAGATCATCCTGAGACCCAATAGGAGGGTTAATCTGTCTCAGCATCATCAGCAGACGTCGTTTATGTGTGTGTGTGTGTGTGTGTGTGTGTGTGTTTCAGGGGGAGATTCAGCAGCTGTTAATCTCTCCAGACCCCAGAGCTGCTGCTGATTACTGCCACACCCACATTCCTGACTGTGACTCCGCCCTCCTGTACAACAGCCTATCACTGGACCCCGTGGAGGTAGCCCCGCCCACAGCATGATCCGCTCTGTCAGTGATGCTGTCGTCTGTTCTCTGGCTGCGTTTGGAGAGCAGTGTTGAACATGTTGTCAGGGACTGGAGCCAGTGTTTATATTATACACCCTAAAGCTACTGTACATCTGTTTTACAACTCATAAATAACTCATAAACCGCTATAAAGACGAGCGACGAGAGCGTTAATCGATGGTATCTGCTTTTGTTTAAGCGTTAACCCACGTCATTTCTGCTTAATTTCTAAACATCATAAAGTGAAATAAGTTTTTAAAAGTGAACTTAAAAAAAGTTACAGAATTTTACGTTGATTGTTATTAATGTATAAAAAACTGTTGCTCTCTATCATGATAGTTTTGTGTTGTTGATAATGTGTGCTTCTATGGTGTCTGTCGCCATGGTGACGCAGGTCAAGAAGCCGCCGAGGAAACCAATCGAAGAAGAGTTTGACGATGACCTTTACAATGACCTTTACAATGACCTGTCTGAATCAACTGCAGGAGACAATGCCACCGAGTATGAGGTGTGTGTGTGTGTGTGTGTGTGTGTGTGTGTGTGTGTGTGTGTGTGTGTGTGTGTGTGTGTGTGTGTGTGTGTGTGTGTGTGTGTGTGTGTGTGTGTGGATACTTTTTAAACTTTCCCTCAAGTATTTTTTTGTATTATTAAGACTGTTAAGTACGCACCCCTGTACGTAAGCACTGTTCACACAATATCACAAACACAAAACAGCTGGGCGGCCGGGTCCCTATCACAAGGCGGCCCGTCCCCAGACTTCATTCAACCCCTAGCAATGTGGGCCAAGGCCTGGGAAGCCATCCCCGGAATATCAGAATGGTTTTTGAACAAAAAAAATAAAAAACGAGGCTACTCGCTACAGTTTGGTCCGGTCGGACAACATGTCAGTGGTTTCCTATATAAATCGGCATGGCGGTCTCAGGTCGAGCTACCTGCACACCATAGCCAAACACCTCTTGCTATGGTCTCAGCTCAACCTGCGCTCACTAAGAGCGGCGCACGTGCCCGACATTCTCAACCAGGATGCGGATATGCTATCCAGAGACAATGTCCTCCCACGGGAATGATCTCTTCACCTGCAAATGGTTCAGATGATATGAAGCATCTTCGGCGAGGCAGAGGTCGACCTCTTCACCTCAGAAGACAACGCTCGTTGCCAAACATTTTTCTCCAAAGACAGGGCCCAGAACTGGCCACGCTGCCCGCTGTATGCATTCCCGCTGGTCACGATGCTACCTCAGGTCATCGAACGGATCAGGGAGAGCAAGTGTGGAGTGCTCTTGGTAACCCCACTCTGGAAGAACCAGTCATGGTTCTCCGAGTTGACTCAGCTGCTGGGATCAGCCCCATGGCCAATACTGCTGAGGAGAGACCTCCTCGCGCAGGCGAACGGGACTATCTGGCATCCCCGTCTCCAGTTGGGTCTACTGGAGACGCCCTACTTGTGGGCCCTCCATGTATGGCCCCTCAACGGGTATCCTGGAAACTTCCGGAAAGGGTGCTAAATACCATTACTGAAGCAAGAGTGCCTTTAACCAGGCCTCTTTATGCTTTAAAATGGTCAGTGTTCTCCAGCTGGTGCACAGCACGGAGCCTAGACCCCTACTCATGTGGAGTGACAAGGGTACTTTCCTTTCTACAAGAGCTTTTGGACACAGGTCCCACCCATCCCCCTCCCCCCACGCTCAAAGAATATGTGGCGGCCGTAGCATTATTTCACTCTCACGTGGCCGGGCAATCACTGGGAAGAAATGACCTAGTCGTGCTCTTCCTCAAGGGGCCCAGAAGGCTAAACCCGCCTCGACCTACCTCTATACCAGGTGTGCCCAACCCTGCTCCTGGCGATCGACTGTCCTGCACAGTTTATCTCTAACCCTGATCAAACACACTGCCTTTAATTTTCAAGTAATCCTGAAGACCTTAATTGGTTGTTAAGACCTTAATTGAAGACCTTCAGGTGTGTTTGATTAGGGTTGGAGATGAACTGTGCAGGACAGTCGATCGCCAGGAGCAGGGTTGGGCACACCTGCTCTATACCTATTTGGGAACTTGGAGGCCATGAAATGGGCCCCTTTCGAGCCACTTCAGTCTGCTAACCTGAAGCCGCTTTCACTCAAAACTGCCCTCTTGCTAGCACTGGCATCAGTCAAGCGAATAGGGGATTTCCAAGCACTCTCAGTGAGCGCTTACTGCCTTGAATTCGGGCCCAACGACTCCAGTCCAGAGTCGTCCTTAAGTGCTCTTGACTCCGTTCAGAGTTCAGGTTATTCCGCTGTCAGCTCTTCCTTCATCAGAAGACGAAAGAGACGCAAACCTACTCTGCCCTGTGAGGGCTCTCATAGTCTATTTGGAGAGTTCCCATAGCGTAAGCTAACTTACGCAATACTCGTTCCCTACTCTCAGGGAAACCGAGGTTACGTTAGTAACCGAGACGTTATTATTATTGGTGTGAATGTATACTTTTATTTGAGTAAAGGTTTTGACATAGTATCTGTGCTTGAACTTAAGCAGTTTTTCAGTACTTGTACAGTGATGTTGTAATGCTGTGTGTCTGTGTGTGTCAGATAGTGGAGTATGAGGACACTGAGAACGAGACGGAGTATTTTAAGGAGTACACTGAGTATCACGAGTACGACGACGAGTACGACTACCGGCCGGCAGAGAGACAGGAGCAGTTCTTCAGAGGACAGGTACTCTCTCTCTCTCACTTTTTTTCCATGAATAAGACAGCGTAACAACATCAACATTATTAAACACTAAATGTGACTATATAAACATGCAATATTGTTGCGAAAGACAATGCAAAAAAAAAAAACCTGTAATAAATCCAAACATGAATCTTTACTTTTTTGTTTGTTAATGTAATAAATGCACTCATGCAACTTCTTTGTGATGCACAAGTATTTTTATTGATGTTTTAATTGAAAAACATGAATGTAATTTAGAATGATCAGATTAACTATTAGGAATTTCGCCGTTTTAGCTTTTGAGAGAAACTTTAATGTATATGATAATATTATAAATCAGGTAACTAGATGAGCAAATGAGTCAAATAACCCATGCATATGTGTAAATATTATGGGTGAAAGAGTAGTTTCAGTAATTAAGAGTACAATTTAGAGCAAAATAATCATGATCATTTTAAGCATTATGCTGTATGACTAAAATGTGAGTAAAGTTTTCATTGACAAACACTAGACTTTAAGACTAAAGTGATGCCTGACGATATGAAGGCTGTTTCCTGCAGCCCCTCGGCCCAGAGAAAGGAGAGAAGGGAGAGCCGGCTCTGCTGGGAGAGGGGACTCTGGTTATGGGACCCCCGGGCCTGCATGGTGCTGAGGTAACCTCACCTGCCACCTGTCATCAGTGTTTATCATGTTTCATGTGCGTGTTGAGTGACAGGCGCTGCGTTTGGCTGGTTTCCCGCAGGGGCCGCCGGGTGAACATGGTCCAATGGGACCCCCGGGACCGATCGGAGATCCAGGAGACCCGGTGAGACACACGGACACACACTCGTCATGATCGCCAGGCTAATGACTGATATCACACACTATTACACTGTCTGTCTCTCATTAGGGTCCTGAGGGCCGGCAAGGACTTGCAGGGGCTGATGGGATACCTGGACCTCCAGGGAACCTGCTGATGTTACCGGGTTTGTTTTGTGCCCACAGTGGTAACTGTCTGTCAATCCATACCGTTATGGACTGTTTGGTTTTGGAATCCTGTGTTTGTGTTGTTATTTAATGTTAATGCCCTACTCAGCCGTTATATGGTCATGAGCTCAGTCATAGCTTGTGTGAATCCTGTGTATGGACTAGTGTGTTAGTTTCAGTCTGGTCGATCTCGTCTTGTCCTGTATATCGGCTCAACACTACTCTACACTACTCTACACAATCCTCAATCTACACTAACTCTACAACTCACTACACTCTTACACTAATCTACATAACTCCACACTAACTCTACACTAACTCTACACTAACTCCACACTAATCCACACTAACTCTACACTAACTCTACACTAACTCCACACTAACTCTACACTAACTCTACACTAACTCCACACTAACTCCACACTAACTCTACACTAACTCTACACTAACTCTACACTAACTCTACACTAATCTACACTAACTCCACACTAACTCTACACTAACTCCACACTAACTCTACACTAACTCTACACTAACTCTACACTAACTCCAACTAACTCTACACTAACTCTACACTAACTCACACTAATTCTACACTAACTCTACACTAACTCTACACTAACTCTACACTAACTCCACACTAACTCTACACTAACTCCACACTAACTCACACTAACTCTACACTAACTCTACACTAACTCTACACTAACTCTACACTAACTCTACACTAACTCCACACTAACTCCACACTAACTCTA
>JAZAVI010001355.1:35000-89797 GCA_036326025.1 Chrosomus eos
CAACCACCCAGAACATCTTATCAACTGCATAGCAACACCCTAACAACTGCATAGCAACACCCTATCAACCACCCAGAACATCTTATCAACTGCATAGCAACACCCGATCAACCACCCAGAACATCCTAGCATCTGCATAGCAACACCCGATCAACCACCCAGAACATCCTAGCATCTGCATAGCAACACCCGATCAACCACCCAGAACATCCTAGCATAGCAAACACCCGATCAACCACCCTGAACATCTATCTGTAGTTGACGGTGATTATTTGCTTGTTTCAGGGTTCAGATGGTCAGCCGGGGCCGAGAGGTCAGCCAGGAGAGCCAGTACGTGTCACTCCTTTAATCACCTGTGTTATATTATATTGATCATCATCTTTAGTGATCCACTGATGTGTTTGTCAGTGATTGAGTGAGTGTTAACAGATATGCCTCAGTGAATCGTGTGTGTGTGTGTGTGTGTGTCAGGGTCTGGCGGGGTTGACGGGTCAGCGGGGTCTTCTGGTCTAGGTCAGCAGGTGAGAGCTGTGTTGGGTGTTACCTTCAGTCAGGGGAGGTCACATGTCGTGTCATTTACATTCTTTTTGTCAGGTCTCGACCGGTGTGTTTGGGGTTGGTAGCGGGGTTGTTTGCTGGTCTAGTGTGCAGGTGTGAGTCTGTGTGTGTGGTGTGGTTGTGGTGTTTTGTCAGTGTGGGGTGTCGTGATTGTGTATTTGTTATTTTTGACAGGATTCGTGAGGTTTTGATGGAGGTTAGGGCTCGTGTGGGTGTTGGTGATGTACTGGTTTGATGTCAGGTCTGCAGGTTCATTGCTGGGGAATTGGTGGTCCCTGATTGATCATCATCATCTGATGTGATACATCATCATCATCACTCTCTCCTTCACACAGGGGCCGCCTGGAGAACCTGGAGCTCCAGGACAACAGGGGAACCCGGGATTCCAGGTACACACACACACACACACACACACACACACACACACACACACACACACGCACGCACACACACACACACACATGTTTGTTTTTGTGATATATGAGGACATTCCATAGGCGTAATGACTTTTATACTGGACAAACTATATATTCTATCCCCCTACACTGCCCCTGTCCCTAAACCTACCCATCACAGGAGACATGCTGCATTTTTACATTAAAAAAAAACATTGTTTTTTATGTTTTTTAAGCTGTTTGAAATATGAGGACGCATGCAATGTCCTCATATATCACGTGTAAGTTGTAATACCAGTGTAATACCCATGTCATTATACACATTTGTGTCCTCATATATCACACACACACACACCACACACACACACACACACACACACACACACACACACACACACCACACACACACACACACACACACACACACACACACTCCTGACGCTCTCTCTTCTCTCCTGCAGGGTTTTCCTGGTCCTCAGGGAGCGATCGGATTACCAGGAGAGAAGGTGCCGCTCTCTTTGACAGTGAATCTCTAACGCTGACTCCTGTGGGAGAAAATATGCCAGATGAACCCTCACCAAACCATTGTGTGTGTGTGTGTGTGTGTGTGTGTGTGTGTGTGTGTGTGTGTGTGTGTGTGTGTGTGTGTGTGTGTGTGTGTGTGTGTGTGTGTGTGTGTGTGTGTGTGTGACTCAGGGTCCTCAGGGGAAGCAGGGAATGAAGGGTTTGCCTGGAGTGGACGGCCCGCCGGTGAGTGTGTCACACGTGTGTGTGTGTGTGTGTGTTGTTGATCAGTGCTCCTGCTGTTCCTCATGATGCGTCTGCACACACAGGGTCATCCAGGACGAGAGGGGTCGCCCGGAGAGAAGGGCCTGCCGGTGAGAGACGCGCGCGTGTGTGTGTGTGTGTGTGTGTGTGTGTGTGTGTGTGTGTTTGTGTGGTGTGTGTGTGTGTGGTGGTGTGTGTTGTGTCACATCACTGATTGTTCTTGTGTGTGTTTCCTGAAGGGGGCATCGGGTGTTCAGGGGCCTGTGGGATATCCCGGACCCAGAGGAGTCAAAGTACTGATGTCTTCTTCTATCACTCCTCTATAACTGCAGTTCCTCCACTGGCCACTAGAGAGCGGCTGCAGAAGAGACTCACTCCCATAGAGTGCCGAAGTGATGATGTCACTTTGTAGGACAACTCGGAAGCTAGCGGCGCATGGGTTGCCTCGATCGAAAAGCTATGCATTTTCCCCATAGACTTTTGGAAAATCGCAAAAAATAAGATCTGTGTTTAACAAAGAGTTGTGACCCTTACACGTTTTGTCTATCAAGATAATCTTTACAAGTTAATCCAAAATTTATACATTTTGAAGCCTATATAAAGTTTTTTAAAAACACAAGCAGACACAATAAAGTTTAAAAAAACATAAGCAGGTTATAACTGTGTGTTCTATGTCATAGACCAAAACGTGAAATATTTAGAGGCTTTGTTCACCCCAGACCTTATTTCAGGCGATTTAGCAAAAACCCATTCAAAAATCCCATAGACTTTAGAGCGAGGGAACCGGGAGTGCTAAAATGCTAACTCACTTCCGCGTTTTGGCCTACAGAGTGACGTCGTAACTTCGGCTAAACTTCTATAAACCCTCATGTTAAAATGCACAACTTTACAGCAGAAAAAAACATGTTTACAGTCTGGTGCAAAAAGTGGTTTTGGTCTATATAGCTAATGTTGCCCTTCATGACGACTGTGAGGGGGGGGGGGGGTTGTTTTTATAACTCATCTGTTTAAATTATATTAAGACTTAAAGTTCTCTATTATTATGGGCGTGGCCACTTGAGTGACAGGTGGATTGCCGCTGATGTCACTGCTAGTCGTTTGTCTGCTGTGTGTTAGTCTCAGGTCACCTCAGCTAATCCGCCTCTGCACATTTTAGTTTACTGGGAGTGACACGCGGCCAAGTGTGTTGACTGTCGTGTGTGTGTGTGTGTGTGTGTGTGTGTGTGTGTGTGTGTGTGTGTGTGTGTGTGTGTGTGTGTGTGTGTGTGTGTGTGTGTGTGTGTGTGTGTGTGTGTGTGTGTGTGTGTGTGTGTGTGTGTGTGTGTGTGTGTTGTAGGGTGCTGATGGGCTCAGAGGACTAAAGGGCAGTAAAGGAGAGAAGGTGAGATCATCACTTATCATCATAATTCATAATTTCAGTCTGACATTGTCAACATCCCCATATCTCCAACGATCATCACATATCCAGACATCATAACATCCCAGACTTCCCAGAACATCTTCATGTATCACATCTCCAGACATCTTGAGACATCGTAACATTTCCAAGAATCATCACATATACAAATATCATAATGTGCCCAGATTTCAGCACATCTTCATATATCACATTATATCTAACATCATCACATACCCAGACGTCATAACATCTCAAGCATGTTCAGATGTGCAGATGTTTTCCAGAGGTTTCTGAAGCATGTGAAGTGTGTTCTGCGAGGGAACTCGTCTTTCATCACATTTGTGTTGTGTGTGTGTGTGTGTGTGTGTGTGTGTGTGTGTGTGTGTGTGTGTGTGTGTGTGTGTGTGTGTGTGTGTGTGTGTGTGTGTGTGTGTGTGTGTGTGTGTGTGTGTGTGTGTGTGTGTGTGTGTGTGTGTTGTGTGTGTGTGTTCAGGGTGAAGACGGTTTCCAGGAGCAAAAGGAGAAATGGGTTCTAAAGGAGACACGGTAATGACACACAACACATACACACTAATGAAACACACAAATTCACACACATACACACTAATGAAACACACAAACTCACTCACATACACACTAATGAAACACACAAACTCACACACATACACACTAATGAAACACAAACTCACACACATACACACTAATGAAACACACAAACTCACTCACATACACACTAATGAAACACACAAACTCACACACATACACACTAATGAAACACACAACTCACACACATTCACTCTAAAGAAACACAAACTCACACACAAAACACACTAATGAAACACATACACACTAATGAAACACACAAACACACACACACTAATGAAACACACAAACACACACACACTAATGAAACACACACACACACTAATGAAAACACACACACACACACACACTGAAACACACAAACTCACACACATACACACTAATGAAACACACAAACTCTCTCTCACACCACACACACACACGCACAACACACACTAATGAAACACACAAACTCACGCACAACAAAACCACACACACACACACACACACACACACACACTAATGAAAACACACAAACTCACGCACACACACACTAATGAAACACACAAACCACACACATACACACTAATGAAACACACAAACTCACGCACATACACACTAATGAAACACACAAACTCATGCACACACACACACAACACACACACACACTAATGAAACACACAAACACACACATACACACTAATGAAACACCACAAACTCACACACATACACACTAATGAAACACACAAACTCACACACATACACACTAATGAAACACACAAACTCACACACATACACACTAATGAAACACACAAACTCACACACATACACACTAATGAAACACAAACTCATGCACACACACACACTAATGAAACACACAAACGTCTCGTTCCCTGAGAAAGGGAACGAGAACTGCGTCGAATGACACTTTGGGGGAAACGCCCCTCAGCGTAGCGCCTCTGAAGCATGAATGAAACTAGACCAATCCTGATTGGTGTTGCGTCATGACTTAATGTGTGACGGCACAAGCGGAAGCTACAAAGAGCTTCGGCACACACGAGTGTTAGCTTCTGTGATGAAGCAAGCGCTCCCAGGCAAGGGAAGAGAGGCTCTAGAGGACGCCATGCCTCTGGTTGAATGAGCCCTCACGGCCAAAGGTGAAGGCAAACTGTGCACCTGGAAGGCCAAAGAAATAGCATGGGCAATCCAGTTGCTGAGGGTCTCTGTTTGGAGGCGGGAAGCCCCTTCTTGGGCAACCCGAAACACACCTGCAACTGGTCTGACTTCCGCCATGAAGAGGACCTCTGAATATAAATTTTTAGAGCTCTGACAGGGCAGAGCAGATGAAGTCTCTCCTCATCCGCCGTCATGTGAGGTGGAGGATGGAAAGCCTGCAGAACCATAGGCCGTGCCACATTAGATGGCACCTTTGGGCAAATAGCCCGGCCTGGGATGTAAGATGGCTTTAATGTTGCCTGGAGCAAACTCCAGGCACCCATTAGATATGGAGAGCGCCTGGAGATCTCCTACCCCCCTCAGAGAAGTAATGGCCAGCAGAAAAACCACCTTCAGGGAAAGGTTCTTGGCCTCAGCCGACTCCAGTGGTTCAAAGGGGGCCTCGACCAGCCCTTCGAGAACCACTGCCAGGTCCCATGTGGGAACCCTGGTACGAGCCGCAGGTCTCATCCTCCAAGGCCCACGGAGGAAACGTAGGACCAACTGCTGTCTCCCAAGAGGTCCATCACCCAGAGGAGCGTGGAAAGCCGCAATGGCAGCCACGTACACCTTGAGTGTGGACAGGGTAAGACCAACTGAAAAGCGATCTTGGAGAACCTCCAGAACTGATGCCACTGTGCAGTTAACTGGATCCACCTCACGCTCTCTACACCAATTGGTAAATACATTCCACTTTAAGCCGTACAGTTTCCTCATGGAGGGAGCTCTAGAGCTGAGTATGGTCTCCACTACTCCAGCTGATAGGCCGGCCTCTAGGTACTCTGCCCCCTCATTGGCCAGACCCAATGTTTCCATAACTGTCCGGCAGGAAGCTCCTCAGAGCTCGGAAAACCGCCAACATCTCCAGGCAGTTTATGTGCCAGAAGGAATGATGGTCCTGCCATAGGCCTGTCATAAAGCAGCCGTCCATGACCGCGCCCCAGCCCGTGAGGGAGGGATCTGTCGAAACGGTTTTCCGGCGACATGACGCTCCCAACACTGGACCTTGAGACAGAAACCAAGCTTTTTTCCACATAGATAGAGAACGAAGGCATCTGCGCGTAACCCTTATCATGCGGAACGGGTTCCCCATCGAGGAGAACCCCTTGGTTTTCAACCACCATTGAAGGGCCCTCATGTGCAGCAGGCCGAATGGAATAATGTTGGATGCTGCTGCCATGAGCCCTAACACTCTCTGAAAATGTTTCACAGTAATGGCTTGGCCTAGCTTTATCCTGGACACTGTGGCCAGAATGGACTCGATTCGTGCAGGAGACAATTGTGCCCGCATCGTGGGTGAGGACGACATATCGATGCAGAACCGCCAGCTCTTGTGACTGGGCCAGAATCAGCCAGTCGTCGATATAATCGAGCACCCTGATGCCCTGGAGCCTCAGCGGTGCCAGAGCTGCATCCATACATTTGGTAAATGTGTGAGGGGAGAGAGCTAGGCCGAACGGAAGAACCCGATATTGGTACGCTTTGCCCCCGAAAGCGAACCTCAGGAACTTCCTGTGAGATGGAATGATGGATATGTGGAAGTATGCGTCCTTTAGATCTATCGTGACAAGCCAGTCCTCGGATTGAATTTGACTCACGATGATGGGAATAGTGAGAACAATTCAAGTGTCAGAGATCTATTCAAGAGAACGATTCAGAGAACGATTCAAGTGTCTGAGATCTATTATTGGACGCAACCCCCATCCTTTTTGGGAACTATAAAGTAGCGGTTGTAAAACTCGGACTCCCTGTCCGGTGGAGGAATACGTTCTACAGCCTCCTTTACCAGCAGGGAGTTTACTTCCTGTTCCAATACCCGACCCTGCACTGGGTTGACTGCAGTCAAGACCACCCCGTTAAACCTTGGTGGGCGGAAACCGAACTGCAGCCTGTACCCCTTTTGAATGGTGCGCAGGGCCCAAGGCGAAATATTCGTACGATTTTTCCACGCATCGAAATATTTTACCAAGGGAACCAGGCTCTTGAGCCCGGCTTTGGGTACCAATCGGGATTCGTTCTCGACCCCCTGAAGCGGATATCCGACAGGGTTCGACCGAAAACGATTCTCGATTGGCGGACGCGATTGCTGCCTGGCCGCAAGCCTGTGGGGCGGACAGTGCAGCGCGTGTCCGCTGGAAACCGATGTGTCCCGAAACGCACTTGGCGGCGGGAAGATTTCCTGCGGGCTCCGCGGAGGAGGCGACCTTGATCGCTCCGCCACGGGTGGGGCCATCCGCAGAGAACCTAGGCTGTCACGCAGGCAGTGTGCAAGCTCTAACCTGTTAACATGGGAGCCGAAATAAAAACGGACAAGCCACGCAGCTGAGACGCTTACGCCACGCAGCCAGTGTGTCATGGTCCTAACACTGTTGTGTGCCGGCGTCTTTTTGTAGCTTCCGCTTATGCCGGTGATTCACACACTAATGAAACACACAAACTCACACACATACACACTAATGAAACAGAAACTCACGCACACACACACTAATGAAACACAAAAACTCACACACATACACACTAATGAAACAGAAACTCACACACATACACACTAATGAAACAGAAACTCACGCACACACACACTAATGAAACACACAAACTCACACACATACACACTAATGAAACAGAAACTCATGCACATACACACTAATGAAACACACAAACTCACACACATACACACTAATGAAACAGAAACTCATGCACATACACACTAATGAAACACACAAACTCATGCACATACACACTAATGAAACACACAAACTCATGCACATACACACTAATGAAACACACAAACTCATGCACATACACACTAATGAAACACACAAACTCACGCACAGACACACTAATGAAACCCACAAACTCATGCACATACACACTAATGAAACACACAAACTCATGCACATACACACTAATGAAACACAATCTCATGCACATACACACTAATGAAACACACAAACTAATGCACATACACACTAATGAAACACAAACTCATGCACATACACACTAATAAAACACACAAACTCACACACATACACACTAATGAAACACACAAAATCATGCACATACACACTAATGAAACACACAAACTCACGCACACACACTAATGAAACACACAAACTCATGCACACACACACTAATAAAACACACAAACTCACACACATACACACTAATGAAACACACAAAATCATGCACATACACACTAATGAAACACACAAACTCATGCACACACACACTAATGAAACACACAAACTCACGCACACACACACTAATAAAACACACAAACTCATGCACTTACACACTAATGAAACACAAAATCATGCACATACACACTAATGAAACACACAAAATCATGCACATACACACTAATGAAACACACAAAATCATGCACATACACACTAATGAAACACACAAACTCATGCACACACACACTAATGAAACACACAAACTCACGCACACACACACACTGATTCTGCTGTGTGTGTCAGGGAGACTCCGGGGCTGCTGGGATGCGGGGTGAGGACGGCCCCGAGGGCCCTAAAGGACAGGGCGGCCCCTTGGGTGAATCCGGACCCTCGGGCATCGCTGGAGAAAAGGTGAAGGAGTCTGATACAACATCATCATCAATATTATTATTCTCTTTATTATCACTCATGGTATACACAAGTGTACCGACGGTGAGATTCTTCTGTCTCTGAACATGGCAGTATAACAACACAATATATGTACAATTAACAATATTCATAAATAACAATATGCACAATAAAGTGTAGAGCAGGGTAAGTGAGGTGTGCTGGGATGTTTGATTGGCTGTAGATGTTCTTTATATCCAATATCACTTGTAAATAGGGTTGGGGATCGTTTGAATTTTAACGATTCCGATTCTAATCGATTCCAATAACTTTAAAAAAAAAAAACTTTATATATTATTTGATTTATTCTGATTGCAAAAACACTTGATTGTAACTGAATACCATGATAAAGAACACTTACACAAGCAACGTTTGCCTGAGGTTTAAAAACACCATAGAAAAACACCTAGCCTAACTAATACACATGTAAAGCATTATTAAACACAAGTAAACACTCATTACATTACATTTTATTAAATAAAAAAATAACAAATAAAAAACTAGCAAATTGCAACAAATAGATACAACTGAAGAAAGGTATGATTTAAATAAACAGTGTTTTAAGATTTTCAGGTGTTCAGGTTCAGAAACTGTAATCAAACGTTAAATAACACTGCACTTTAGTAAAATATACATTACAAATATAGTTACAAAAGTTATTCAGCGATTCACCTCAATTCCCAACCCTATTAGTAATAGAATGAAAAAATGATATTGTATCAAGCACCCTTTTTGCACTTTTCCTCATATTTTCCTTTTGATTTGGACCCTCTCCTCGCAGGGAAAACTGGGTGTTCCAGGTTTACCAGGTTACCCGGGACGGCAAGGCCTGAAGGTGAAGGAACTCGAGCCGATGGAGAGTTTACTAGTGTGGGGGAATAACTGGGAGTAACTGCTGGTCTTGTGCTGGTTTCTCCTCAGGGTGCGGATGGCTTTCCAGGTCCTGTCGGAGTTCCAGGAGAAAAAGGGAAGAAGGTCACTGAAAACATCACTATCATAGAAACACTTCATAAAACACTCAAGTATGTAAATGTGCACTGATGTGAGTATACTGTGTTTCTCAGGGTCCACCGGGTCCTGCAGGGGCCGCGGGTCAGAGGGGGCCCAACGTGAGTCTCCGTCCACACTGAGGATTACCAGCTCGAGTCACATACAGCTTCACTAATGTGTGTGTGTGTTGTGTGTGTGTGTGGTGTGTGTGTGTGTGTGTGTGTGTGTGTGTGTGTTGTGTGTGTGTGTGTGTGTGTGTGTGTGTGTGTGTGTGTGTGTGTGTGTGTGTGTGTTATCAGGGTGCTCGAGGAGGGAGGGGTGCAAGAGGACCCACTGGGAAATCAGGAGACAAGGTCAGAGGTCATATCAACTCTATAATACAACATAATAATGAGCTGAAGCCAAACACTTGTCTGTGTAATCGTCATCACTGTGATTATGAGTCTATTCTGATGCACTATTGTTGTGTTGAAATGACTGCAAAGGGATGCCATCTCTGTTCTAGGGGTCTTCGGGACATGACGGCCCCCCAGGGCCCTCAGGAGAGAGAGTAAGATAGTGTCACACACATGTTCAAATGTCCAAACTGGACTGAAACCTGCAAACTAATCAAAATGTAAGTAATTGAGTGTCATTGATCATGTGACTTGATTAATGCATGTGCTCAAATACTGCAGGGACCACAAGGACCTAATGGACGTGTAGGTGAGATGGGCCCCAAAGGACCCAACGTGAGTGACCCTCCTCTTCACGTCATATGATAATACTACACGTACAGTATTCTCAACATCTTCCTGTGTGCAGGGGCCTGGTGGGAAGGACGGGCTGCCGGGTCATCCGGGCCAGCGGGGGGAGCCGGTGAGTCTGCCAACATCTACACTCAGGCCTGTGGAAACTGGAGAAGTCATGGGCTGAATCCCAAATCACCCCATACCCTCAAACAGGGCGTTAGTTGAGGAGACTTTATTGAGTGCACTTATTCTTTCCCACAATGCACCGCAATAATGAGTATACAATTGAAAAATAAGCAAATTAGCAATAGCGCAAATAAATACAACTGAAGAAATGTAAATCAAATGTAAAATAACACTGCATGGTTTTCTTTTTATAAATAAAATATAGATTAATCCTTGTTAAAGCTACTGAAGTTATTCAGTCAAGAGCAGTGATTATCTTTAGTTCTCTGATTAAAAGTAATAACACTGACGGCAACAGGTTTATTAGGCTACTGTCACTTTAAGACCGAATGCAGGATCTAATATATTGTTACACATGCGTTTATGAGCACTTACGACATATCCAACTGTGTTTTGACAATCATTTGTGTGTATTTGTCCGTTCAAGTGCAAGAAGACACAATAGAGTTCTCTTTCGCATCTTCTTGTGCTTAAATGGTTTAAAACCACATAAAAATGCATCTAAGGCCTTGTTTAACTGTCAGAGAAATGTGACCCAATTCCGATTTTTTACTCATATGCGACACAGATCGGATGTGTTCTATGACAGTGTAAACAGGAAAAAAAAGGCATGCATTCGGATATTTCAAGATCGGTTTCAGGCCTCGTTCATATGTGGAAATAAATCAGATATAAATCAGATATAAATCAGATATGTGCCAATGCGACTGTCATGTAAACAGGCAGATCGGATTTTCTGAGACATTAGGCTACGTCTCTGCGGTTTAATGACACAAGAAACCCCGACGCACATCTGCGAAGGGACGGATGGCCCGACGAAACATTGTGTCGTCGTATAGGAGAGGAGTGTGGACACATGTTGACACAACATATCAAAGGTTGGCTTGCTCATCCTAAAATTTCGGACCCACTGCTCCTCGTTAAAGCGAGCCACGATCTCATGAACTTATTTTCACGTGCCATTTACCCCAAATTTTTTTTTTTGCGTGTATGATAGGCACTTTATGCCGTTTAATACGCACGTTTATAGTGTGTATCATGCAAGCAAAAACTATTTTTGGCGTATAAATGGCACGAGAAATAAAATTCGTGCTATAGACACTCACTTTCATGAGATCGTGTTTTAGGCTATGTTCCCACCAGTCCTGAGATCTCGCTGCGCGTTCGTCCATCTGTGCAAGAAGACCCCTTTAAACATGCGCAATGTTTCAGATCTATGACAAGTGTAAACACATGACTCGGATGTGGGTCACAATTTAAAGAACGTGTAAACGGACGGTCAAATAATCGAATATAGGCACGAATCAGAACTGGGCATCAAGACCTGCAGTGTAAACGAGGCCTAAATGTTTATTTAATAACAAGTATCTGATATTTTGATGGTCTGTTGTTGATCTGGTGTTTGACGTTTTGGTTCCCGCCAGGGTTTCCAAGGAAAGACGGGTCCTCCTGGACCATCCGGTGTCGTTGGGCCGCAGGTGAGTGCATCGGTCAGGGATCTTTAAAGAAGTCTTCATAACTGGGTGGATTCTTGTTTTTTGTTTAAACTAATAACCACAGCTGTCGTTCCCGCTGGTTGTGACTTTGTTTCCAGGGTAATACGGGAGAAACCGGACCGATGGGAGAGAGAGGACACCCGGGCTCCGCAGGACCCGCCGGAGAGCAAGGTTTACCCGGAGCCGCTGGGAAAGAGGGATCAAAGGTGAGGCAATCCTCCTCATCAATGATAACTCTTCCTTCTGTCATCATCTCATCATAACATGCATGTGTTCGGTCCTCAGGGCGACCCTGGAGGTTCGGGTACTTCAGGAAAGAACGGTCCAGCGGGTCTGAAGGGTTTCCGCGGAAGTCGTGGAGCGCCGGGTGCCATGGTAACAATACTGTATCCCCCCGCTTTATGATTGTTGCCAGTGCTTCTTTATGTTGACTGCTTCTGATTGGCCAGTGTTGTCATGTGACCTGTGCTCTCTTGTTTAGGGGCCGGTTGGATTAAAGGGCGGGGCGGGGCCGATCGGGCCCCCTGGACCTTCTGTATGTGACCTCATTCAGTAATCTCACAAAAACACATGGAGGGCTTATGACCTGGAGATGTTCTAGACTGATTTTACACAATCTGTTATATATACACTCAAACCAAAACTTATTCAGACACCTTCAACATTTCTCACATTATCGGTTTATTCGCTATAGTTTAGAAAATGGTAATAAAATATGACTAGAACCCAGAGTTATTAACAAATTTTTATAAATATTACTGATAGTCTACGTAGGAAGATTTTTTGAGTATAATATGTCAAAGTTTACTTTATTTTGCTCCCCTCACTTACATAAATCAACTATAGAGTCCTGCACCAACTAATAAAAAAATATTAAAAATGATATCTAGTGCCGACTGCGTGTAGAAAGTATATTAACTTATTAATTCACAAATATGTGTGTCTCTTCCCAGGGGCCCACAGGGGAAAGGGGCCCCTCAGGATTGGCTGGTGCCATTGGTCAGCCTGGTCGACCTGGAACCATCGGTGGGCCTGGACCAATGGGAGAGAAGGGAGAGCCAGTAAGACACGCCCCTATGCACATGTGATGATGAATCTCAGCCAATGACCCGTGTGTGTGTGTGTGTAACGGTGTGTTTGTGTACAGGGAGAGAAGGGTCTGATTGGACCGGCGGGACAGGATGGTGAGCAGGGGCCGGTGGGATTGCCAGGAGCCGCGGGCCCTGCAGGACCCCTGGGAGAGGATGGAGATAAGGTGACGAGGGCGTATGCTCATGTGTGCTTAGTAGTCAATCGTCACTAGCACTAGTTGAAAAAATGACAAAGTCCAAGAAGTTACAGTGGGTTCAAACCTCCAGGGCCTTCAAGGCAGTGACCCAGGCCGAAGAGGGTGCACGCTGGCTGGGGAGAGAGTTCCATCTCCACCCTGGTGTGAAACCTCCAGGAAAAGACAGGCTGATTTTCTGAAAGTGCATCCCAGGCATGGTGCACCTCTCCTGGGCACGAATAAAGCCCAAAGCCCATGGAGGAATTGACTCTGGGCTTGACTTTAAAGCCAAGCTCCAAAAATGGGTTAGGTTTACGGTTAGGGTTATATCTCCCCCCCCCAATATTGCGCTTATAGAGATCAAGTCCAGTGTATATACTAAATGAGCTAAAGTTCCACAGACGCACATTGAAGGAGGAACCCGAGACATCTTTAGACCAGAAGAACACGCCTATGGAAGAAAATAATGCCAAATGTTTTAGAAACAAAAAACCTTGATGAATTGCACTAATTGAAAGAAAATATGTAATCGTGCTTGCATTTGAATGCATTGTATTTTTAGGGCTTGCATTTTTATGGGCTGAAATTCAACATGGTTGTATATTTAAGCTATACATTCAAAACATTTCTCATACATTTTCATTATTTAAAATTCAATAATCCATATTTACTTTTCAGATTTCACTTCCAAAATATATATATATATTTTAAATACAACGTATAATATTCAACAGGCAATTGTCAGTCAATTTTACTAATTCGCTTCCACAAATTCAGTGTTTCAAATTCGACAGAAAATTCAACATTTGAAATCCGGGAACTGCAGGAATAGCAGTAAATTACGATTACGGTAAAAACATTTGGCATTCATTTACTTCCATACACACCAGACAGGAAGAAAGCACCCAGAACACTCTAACATAGTGCCATTGTGTTTTCATAGGCAAACACCGCTCATGTTTTCGTTTTCGTTATTCATTGCTTGACGGTTCAACTTTGGTGTGTTTGTGTGTTTGTCAGGGGGAAACAGGAGCTCCAGGACAGAAAGGCAGTAAAGGAGACAAAGGAGAATCAGTGAGTGGCTGAAATACTGAAACACACACACACACACACACACACACACACACACACACCACACACACACACACACTGCTACTAATGACCAGCTTGTTCTGCTCTCAGGGGCCCGCAGGTCCAGCCGGCACTCAGGGGCCCGAGGGCCAGCCCGGAGCACCGGTGAGTGTGTTTGAGGAGGAACGCCATCACTGTGTTTAGAGAGTGTGTGTGTGATCGAGTGTGTGTGTGTGTGTGTGTGTCAGGGTGTGGATGGCGAGACCGGTCCCCCAGGACAGCAGGGCATGTACGGAGAGAAGGGAGACGAGGGCCTGAGAGGATTCAAAGGCTCCAGGGGCCCCGGGGGACTACAGGTACATGATCATTCACTGTCCCTCCTTCATTACAGATATTATATAATCATATAATACAGGTGTGTGTTGTGTGTGTTGTGTGTGTGTGTGTGTGTGTGTGTGTGTGTGTGTGTGTGTGTGTGTGTGTGTGTGTGTGTGTGTGTGTGTGTGTGTGTGTGTGTGTGTGTGTGTGTTAGGGAATGCCCGGTCCTCCCGGAGAGAAAGGAGAGAGCGGGAACTCTGGTCTGATGGTGAGCTCATCGATTCATCTGTCAGTTATGATCATGTTTATTAATCTCTATGTAATGTGACTCAGAGTGTGTGTGTTTGTGTGTTTCCAGGGTCCTCCTGGTCAGTTCGGGCCCAGAGGAGCTCAAGGGCCCTCTGGTGGACAGGTAAACACACACACCTTCACTTTCTGAACCCATGATTTTATCAAAAGCTAATAATTAATTAAACGATAAAAAGGAGCAAATAAAATTAGTTAATATTTTTCTAAATGAAGTTCCTAAACGTAAGTTAGGGAGGAGTTAGCCAATCTAATCTTTCAATCAACAGCCTGAGTGTATATAAGCAGCCGCTTACCTCTCCCTAGTATCAGCTGTTCCAGTATTGCCGCACGGAATCAATGTCCGACGTCCCGGAAATCCAGCTCTTTCCTTCAGGCGACGGACTGACAAGCCTTCCTGGGACACAGCCAGTCACACCCCGGTGAGATCGGGTCTTACAGATCATCTTCATGAGCGTTCCGATCAAGAAATCCAGCGCTCATATAAACCACGTTCCAAAGGCAACGCTCTCCTCCATCTTCAAGATTGCCAGTTTTAACCGAGCCTTGCCCATCTTCTTCTCTCCATTCTTCCGCTGCTAATACACTGATTCCACCCATTTCAAAATGTTCAGTCAACAGCCTACGTCAAGTCCTCTCCAGCTCCGGAATCCACTTCTCCCGCAGATCATCAAAAGCTCAACTCCACGATCTTTTCATCAGTTCTTACAGTTCCAGCATTCTATCAAACACTTCAACATCTTATTAAAGCAAGACTCGCACCTCTTCTACCTCCGTTTCTCTCCCGGTTCGGCGTCCTGAACCCACAGTCCCAGCCCATCTCCGTTCCCTAATTCCATCAGGTGCAACTATCGATCTTCCTTCTTTACTGACTTCCGTCCCTTCAATGAATCCCACCGCTCGTTTGACTTAAATTGTTTATCTTACAAATTCCGTACAACCTTCAAAACGAGTTCCCACACTTGCAGAATTCTGCGTTGCTTTGCCAGACACAGAAGTAATTTGCACTTCATTTCCAGCCAGACGCAAGAGTTAAAAGACTACCTCTCTGTCATAGCAGAGCTCCGTCTCTCTTTCTGAGGTAGTAATTTTTATACATACCATAAGCTTTTCAGCTAAATGTGTCGCCCGCGTCATACACTGGAACCAGTGTCCTTACTGGGGATGCCTTAGGAAGCGCCTTCTTGCGCCATCTGCAGGTCTATCATTCATTCTACTTCAGAATGTCCCCAAACCAACCCAGATCGTCCAACCCATCCAGCTCCTTTCCAAGAAAAATCCACTGCATATGTCCCTCAATCAAGGAACGACCGTAACCAGATTTTTGATTTTTTCAGTTTCAGGTAGACAAGCGTGCAACAGCTTTAATTCATCACGTTGCAACAGACAACGATGCCACTACCTCCATGTCTGTAATTTCTGTGGCGAGCTCACGCCCGTTCTATTTGCCCTGTGCGCCGCTCCTCAGCTAACTTTAACCGTCGACATTTTTACTGTCTGCCCAACCACTCTCCGCTCAGGTCTTTTTCTCCTAACAAACAAGAACTCTAGACGCCATGTTCAATTTGGCTTTCTTCTGATCACCAAATCAAATGCTAGGTCGATGGTCGTCCCACCCTTCTAAATATACGTTCGTTCAGATCTGCATAACATTAGACAAGCACAACAAGCACTAGCATTCCTCTGAGTCTGGACCGCTTCTCCCTACTATTTGCATCTCCCCGCTTACCTAGCCCCACAGGGCATGTATTCATCTGGATGCAGTGAGAGCTCTCCCTTTTCAGATGTGCGTGACCTACCACTCCTGGAGTGGGGTCTCCCATCCGAATCGCCGTGTGGGCTCCCCCGTTCAGATGCATCATAGGCTCTCCGTTCGACTTGTTGTGTGGGCTCTCCCGTTTTTGATCGCCAAGTGAACTCCCTATTTATACATATGGGGGGCTCTCTCCTCAAAGTGCGGGAGCTCTCCCGGTCGAATCGCAGTATGAGCTTTCCGTTCGGGCGCCGTGGGGGCTCTCCCTTTCCGAATCGCTGTGTGATCCTTCATGTTTTTTAACCATGAAGGCTCTCCCGTTCGGATCGCAGTGTGGGCCCTCCTATCCGAAAAACAGGACTGGAGGTACCAAGGATCGTACGTCCCTTGAACACGACGGGCCATTATGTCTTTATGTGATCTCCGCCCCTGCGTCAGAAGGATGGTGGTTCTGAATTTCCTATATAAACCGTAGGCTCCCTCTCCTGCATAGGGAGTTTCGCTTCAGATACTGGTGGCCCGTTTGCCTTTAGGGACGAGGACCTTCTTCCCCGTTTGTGACACCTGGAAGCCCCATGTTCTCTAACTCCATAGGGCATCATGTCATGGATGTGGCAGGGCGTTCTCCAACCACGTACTCAAACCTCCAGTCCCAAGATACTCCCGCAGGAGTAATTTCTGAAAGTCACTGCCGCAGCAGTGCAGCGGCGAGATTTACCCCAGTCAAATTTCCACAAGCCCATGTCGTTTCACTCCACAACGAACGCAGGCACACTCTTTCAAACACCACTCCCCCGGAGCTCCACTCATAGCCCCACATGGGTAGGGAGACGCAGTTCCAGCCAGGACCCCTGTTAAACATCACTGCCGCAGCAGTGTCCATCCATGCTCCATACAGCTTTCAATTTCCACTCTTTTTGGGGGGTAACATACTTTAAGCTCTTAGACATTCTGTACTTGATCACGTTATTCTAACTTGCTGTCCCAAATATTTATTCAACACTTTTGGGGGGTATATCAGAGCTCGAGTTGAAGCTGCTTCATGAGCCCCTCTCCAGTGGACAGCAAGCCAAATAAGTTTAACCTAATATCTTAAAGATTTTATGGGCAAACGAACTCGTTAAATGAAGTTCCTAAACGTAAGTTAGGGAGGAGTTAGCCAATCTAATCTTTTAATCAACAGCCTGAGTGTATATAAGCAGCGCTTACCTCTCCCTGGCATCAGCTGTCCCAGTATCCCTCCACCTCCCCAAACTCCACCTTCATCTTAGGTACCTCGCCCTTTTAATTACCAGGTCCTACATTTAGCCACTGGGGGGTATATCAGAGCTCGAGTTGAAGCTGCTTCATCGAGCCCCTCTCCAGTGGACAGCAAGCCAAATAAGTTTAACCTAATATCTTAAAGATTTTATGGGCAAACAAACTCGTTAAATAAAAACAATCAAAATAAAAAAGATTAAATATTTTATTTGCTAACCTGCATGTCATGTGACCATTACCTGACATCAGAGAATCGTGAGCATGTGTATGTGTTGTTAAATTATTGAAATATGTAAAGGGGTTAAGTGTAGGTTTTTACTTAAAAAAATCTTTAAGATAGAGTTTTCATTTATACATTTATGAGCCAACCATAATGTAATAGAAAGAATGACACCTTGACTGTCCACCACGGTTGCCTCTATCAGCCTGTAGGTTCAAGTGTGTGTGGAGGAGTCGGGTCCGAATTGGCGGGAAAATTCACAAAATGTGACTTCATGCGCGTTCTCGTCTACTTGGGCTTACATCCGTACGGCAGCCATTAGTAAGCAGCGGCAATCGCTAGCAGTGTTTCAAATGGACTCTGCGGACGGAAAGAAGCGACCAGCCTCCAGCACAATCCAGACACACACGGAAACTCCTCGTAAGTTAAAAAAAAAAACGAGCCTGAGAACGAGCATGAGACTGGCTGCAGTTTCTCTAACGGCCACTGGTGTCAGTAACGGTTAGAAATTTCAGAACTTACACAATGCTCCTTGAACTTACAATCTCAGTGGGAATTCAAGTCAATATTTTAGCTCAAAAAGGGTTCAGCTGAAAAATGTTGGTAATCACTGATCTACAGCACACATACACACACACACACACCTCACACCCACTCTCTCACACACACACTCACACACTTGTGTGTTTCAGGGTCCTCCTGGTCGTCCTGGTGTTCGTGGTCAGCCTGGTGGAGTGGGTGAGAAGGTACGTTACAATTAAACATGAGCTGATGATGATGATGGTGATGATGATGATGATGATGATGTTGATGTTGCTGGTGATGATGATGATGATGGTGATGGTGATGATGATGATGGTGATGATGTTGCTGGTGATGATGGTGATGATGATGATGATTATGGTGATGGTGATGTGATGATGGTGATGATGATGATGAGATGATGGTGATGTGTTGCTGGTGATGATGATGATGATGGTGATGATGGTGATGATGATGGTGATGGTGATGGTGATGGTGATGGTGTGATGTGGTGATGATGTGATGGTGATGATGGTGATGGTGATGGTGATGATGGTGATGTTGATGGTGATGGTGGTGATGATAGTGATGGTGATGGTGGTGGTGATGATGGTGATGGTGATGGTGATGGTGGTGATGATAGTGATGTGATGTGATGGTGGTGATGATGTGATGGTGATGATAGTGATAGTGATGGTGAATGGTGATGGTGATGTGATGGTGATGGTGGGATGATAGTGATGGTGATGGTGTGGTGATGATGGTGATGGTGATGGTGGTGATGATAGTGATGGTGATGGTGATGGTGATGTGGTGATGATAGTGATGGTGATGGTGCTGGTGATGGTGGTGATGATGATGGTGATGGTGATGGTGTGATGATGGTGATGGTGATGGTGGTGATGATAATGATGTTGCTGGTGGTGATGATGGTGATGTTGATGATGAAGATGATGGTGATGATGATGATGTTGATGATGATGGTGATGATGGTGATGATGGTGATGTTGATGATGATGGTGATGATGGTGATGATGATGATAATGATGATGATGATTGATGATGATGATGGATGGTGATGATGATGATGGTGATGGTGATGATGGTGGTGATGATGGTGATGGTGATGATGATGATGGTGATGGTGATGATGATGATGGTGATGATGTGTGGTGATGATGGTGATGATGATGATTATGGTGATGGTGATGATGGTGATGTGATGATGATGTGGTGATGATGTTGTGGTGATGTGATGATGATGGTGATGATGGTGATGATGATGGTGATGGTGATGGTGGTGATGGTGGTGATGATGGTGATGGTGATGATGGTGATGGTGATGGTGATGATGTGATGTGATGGTGATGGTGGTGATGATAGTGATGGTGATGGTGGTGGTGATGATGGTGATGGTGATGGTGGTGATGTAGTGATGGTGATGGTGATGGTGGTGATGATAGTGATGGTGATGATAGTGATAGTGATGGTGATGATGGTGATGGTGATGGTGATGGTGGTGATGATAGGATGGTGATGTGGTGGTGATGATGGTGATGTGATGTGGTGATGATAGTGATGGTGATGGTGATGGTGATGGTGATGATGATGGTGATGGTTGATGGTGTGATGATGATGTGATGTGAGGTGGATGATGGTGATGTGATGTGATGAAGAGTTGTGTGTGAGTGTGATGTGATGATGATGTGATGAGGAGTGGGATGATGAGAGTATATGATGTGAGAGGGATATGTGAGTGATGAATGGGAGAGAAGATGATGGTGATGATGAGGATGATGATGATGAGATGATGGTGATGATGATGATGATGTGATGATGATGATGATGATGATGAGATGGGAGATGATGTTGATGTTGATGATGATGATGATGATATTGCAGGGTGAAGATGGCGAGTCAGGGATCCTGGGCTGTTGGTTTCTGGCAGCGCAGTGAGTCCTTCTCTCCTCTGAATATCCTGTGTAACGCGCATCACTTCCTGTATCGCTGCTGCAACTTGTGTGTGTGTGTGTTTGTGTGTGTGTGTGTGTGTGTGTGTTGTCAGGGGAGAAGGGTGAGCAGGGAGAGAAAGGAGACACGGGGCCCCCCGGAGCGGCAGGTTCACCAGGAGCCAGAGGAGCATCTGGAGAAGATGGAGCGAAAGGGAACGCGGTCAGGTAGTGTGTGTTGTGTGTGGTGTGTGTGTGTGTGTGTGTGGTGTGGTGTTGGTGTGTGTGTGTGGTGTGTGTCACACTCAAAAAATGATGTTCTTCCTCAGTATTTCTGTCTTGTTTTCCAGTACAAATATCTATCCATCTATAAGTCCCCCTGTAATCAATAATTGTATCCCTTAAAACTCATCTTTGATCACCAAAATTACATATTTAAATGTTTTTTTTTCTTGAAATTTATTTCCTCATGCCTTAAAATATCTTGAATGTAACTCGACACCCTTGCCTCATTTATTATACGCTGTTCAATGAATATGCAAATTATCCCCACCTCCACTCCTCACACCCGCTCAACAATTGTTCAGAAAAATATCTAGTAATTTTGAAAACTGAAGTTCCGCTGGTCTTTTCTCATCTATTGTGCCGTATATGAAGCGCTTCTGAACAAGAACAAATGTAGGCGGGGCTTGGTTGTGTCTGTGGGGAATTGATTGGATGATTGAATGGTTGTGGTTTGCTATTGGCTGATCTCATGTGAGTGACAGGTTGCCCCGCCCACGTCGTCAGAGAAGAGATGCTGCAAGAGGAACTTACTCTGATTCAACAATATTAAAACAATAATATGAGCACAGATAAATCATTTAGAATAAACACTGCAATATTCCATAAAAATGGTCAATTTCAATTTCATGGTGACTAAGAATATTTGTACTGGAAAACACGACAAGAACACTGAGACAGAAACTAATTTTTGCAGTGTATTATCTGCTGACGAACCCTCTCTCTGTTGCCCTCCAGGGTCCGATCGGTTTTCCTGGAGATTTGGGCGCTCCTGGAGAGGCGGGTGTTAACGTGAGTATCTCCAGTGACGTCAGTCAAACACACTGTGATCAGTGATGATGAAACATCTCGTCTTTCCTCACAGGGGATCGACGGAAGTCCAGGATCTAAAGGAGATAATGGGGATCCTGGGAAATCTGTGAGTCTGTTCTTATGTCAAATAAGTTTCAGATAGTTTTAGTTAACGATAATAACTCTGGTTTCAACTCATTGCTCTGGTGATTAGGGTCCTCCAGGAGCCTCCGGAGAACCAGGACCTCCAGGAAGACCGGGACGCAGGGTGAGTGTGTGTTTGTGATCGATCAGCTCAAGCTCTACATGATTCAACTGTGTGTTACTTGTGGAGCTTTGCGTGTTTATTTGCGTGTGTATCCTCAATTAGGGTCACTTGGGTCCTGCTGGGAAAGAGGGGCGGCCGGGCCTGAAAGGAGACAAGGTGAGACAATCAGTTAGAAACAAAGATCTGAACTAGAGGATAAATCACTGAGGCTTCATTCACAGCTTCTGTCCACTGGGTAAGTCCCGCCCACAGTGAGATCTCATTGGTCCAGTGGTGTAAAAGCAGTGACACACTAAACCGACAGTCAGTTTTCGGCCAGTGTCATTGTTTTTGTGGTGTGTTCTGCACTAGTCGGACCCCGACTGGGGATTTTTGCCCAGTTGAACATGTTGGTCGGCGCCGATAGCCTCGTGGGCAGCACCGACGTATAGCGCTGTTGTGATTCTGGGCGATCCGAGTTCGAATCCCGGCTTGTGGACCTTTCCCGATCCCGTTCCTCTCTCTCTCTCTCTCTCTCTCTCTCTCTCTCCCAACTCGCTTCCTGTCCACTTTATACTATCCTATCACAATAAAAAGTATATATTTAAAAAAAAAATCATGTTGAATTATCAGGAATCGCTGAGTACGAATCTAAGTCAAGTCAAGTCACTTTCATTTATATAGCGCTTTTAACAATATAGATTGTTTCAAAGCAGCTTTACAGTGATAATAGGAAATTAATGGAATATGTATTGTTTTGGTTTTACAGCAGCTCTGAATAAAGTTATTGTCCAGCTAAAGTTAGTTTTTTGATTTTTTTATTCACTTTCGTTGTCAAGTCAAGTCATCAAGTCAAGTCACCTTTATTTATTTAGCGCTTTTTACAATACAAATTGTTTCAAAGCAGCTTCACAGAGATAACAGGAAAACAATGTTGTAATAGTATTGTTAAATTCAAAATTAAATGTTAAATGTCCCCAACTAAGCAAGCCAAAAGCCAATGGCGACAAAGGCGAAGAGAGGCGAAAAAGGCAACAGTGGCAAGGAACCAAAACTCCATCAGGTGACAGAATGGAGAAAAAAACCTTGGGAGAACCCAGGCTCAGTCGGGGGGCCAGTCCTCCTTTGGCCAACGAACGAACAGTGTATGATTATGAGTTAGGCAGCATAATGTCAGGACAGGAGTCAGATGGGATCAGAACTTTCACGATATTTATCCAGTTCATCTGGTTGGAGGTTGGGTCATCCCGCCGGTGAGGAGATGAGTGTGTTGAGGTGTCCATGGCCTTCACAGTGTTGATGGGGCTGGCACTTCAGGGATGCGTTGTCGTCGTGTCCATGTGATGGTCCTTCCTCAGATCTGGATATGGGCTGGATCCGGCGGTTTGCGGTAAACCTCGGGATAAACAGAGGGACTAATATTAGCGTAGACGCCATCCTTCTTATGATGTACAAGGTACATCAGGAATTATGGGAAGTGTTCCCGGTTCCGGCTGATCTAATCTATGCAGCCTAACATTGAATTATAGAAATCTATAATGTGTTTGTGTATGCTAAGCCAAAGAGATGTGTTTTTAGTCTAGATTTAAACTGACAGACTGTATCTGCTTCCCGGACCGTGTTAGGAAGATTGTTCCAAAGTTTTGGTGCTAAATAGGAAAAGGATCTACCGCCAGCAGTCGATTTTGATATTCTAGGTATTATCAACTGGCCAGAATTTTGAGATCGCAATAGACGTGAAGGACTATAATGCATTAAGAGGTCGCTCAAGTACTGGGGAGCTAAACCATTTAGTGCTTTGTAAGTAATCAGCAATATTTTAAAATTTATACGATGTTTAATAGGCACCCAATGCAGTGTTGACAGAACCGGGCAAATATGGTCGTACTTCCTGGTTCTGGTAAGAACTCTAGCTGCTGCGTTTTGAACTAGCTGTAGTTTGTTTATTAAGCGTGCAGGGCAACCACCCAGTAGAGCATTACAATAATCTAGCCTTGATGTCATGAATGTTGTAAAAATCATTCATTATTAATTTAGGGGCCGCTAACACGACACCGTTTCAACTGAGAACAGAAGCCAACACTCAGGTCTAGTAAACTCTTGAATGAGATCTGAGAGGATGTTCTAGGGAACTAATGGTCCTCCTGTTGTCCTTCACGTTCACTTGAATTGTTGACACTGGATCTCTGTCCGTGTTCAGGGAGCTCCGGGATACGAGGGCCTCATGGGAAAGCCGGGGCCGGTGGGCGGTCAGGGGAACTCTGGGAAGGCCGGACCTCAGGGGCTTCCAGGAATCCCTGGACCAGCGGTGAGCTTCTCTCCAACATTTGTTAATGGTTTTCTACAGACTCATATTAAACTTTCTCTTCTCAAACCTGCAGTTTCATGAGGAACATGTAATGAGTTTATAAATAGCCTTATAATTCAGTAATATCCTTAGGTTCGGCAGAAAATATCTATTATCTAAATGCAGGTTCACATTCTCTCTCTCTGCTGTAGGGAGAACAAGGGCTGAACGGACCCCCAGGTCAATCGGGACCCCCGGGGCCGATGGTAACGCGTCATTAATCACTCCTCATGCGCTGATCTTTAATATGATGTCAGACTGATGATGTCATTGCACGTGTACAGGGCCCCTGGACTGGCAGGACTGAAGGGAGATCCGGGCAGGAAAGGAGAGAAGGTACGTCATCTCATATACACACACACACCCACACTGGAAATACACGTGATTATATCTGTGTGTGTGTGTGTGTATGCTTCAGGGTCATGGCGGTCTGATTGGTTTGATTGGGCCGCCGGGTGAGTTCGGAGAAAAAGGTGATCGAGGACTGCCGGGAAACCAGGGGCCGCAGGGAACCAAAGGAGAGGAGGTGAACACACACACTAATATACACACACATTCACAAACGCGTACAAGAAGATGATTTCACTGTGTCTCTGCTGACAGGGTCCAGTTGGACCTCCAGGACTCAATGGACCGCCAGGACCACCGGGACTGTCTGTAAGTCTAATCTTCAGACCCAACAGGGTGTTGTGTATGTGTTCGGGTTTGTTCTGGAGTCACAGCTTCTGTCTGTATCACTGTGTTTCAGGGGTCCATGGGACAGAAAGGATCTAAAGGAAGCCAGGTGACACACACCGAATTTCATCTCATTTTTGTGATTTCGCTCTGATAATGTTTTGACATCTATTTACATAAGAGTGTTAGCATGCGACGGAGTTCTCCACCATTTCTAGGTATGAATTTAACAATGCCTTTATTAGCCACGTTTCCACTGTTGGGCCAAGTGGGCGGCTAGTGCGTGCCAGGGCCAGTCCGTTTCCACTGTCACTTCCAGGGCTCAATCGGGCCTTGTCGGGGCTTCCTCGAGGCCAACGGCCAGGGTTTTTTTTGCCGCCGAATACCTTGGTTCAAAGCGGCCAGCTCGAGCTTGAGGAGTGATCATGAACAGAGTCAGAGTTTACCTGAGTCTGGAGACGCCAGCGCCGGATGATTCTATACCAGCTAACATCAGCATTAAAGACTTTTAACATCATTTTAGCTCAAAACTCGCTATCAAGTTTGAATATCTTCTGTTTGTGATCCGATGTGGATTCGATCACCGTATAAGACAGAAATATTTATATGCGATGCAAAAGACTATGTGCGCTTACCATTATAATAGTAAACATGGTTAATACGACTGCTTGAAGAAATCAGACAAATCATAAAGGTTTTCACAATAATGTTTTTATTTGATCTGTCAGTACATCTCGTCTCTTTTATACCGGACTGTCTGATATCCATATTTAGCTCCGCTTAAAATAAACCAACTTTTCGGGAGCTTCCTTTGTTTCTCTGACTGAAAATATAACTGTATTGGGAGAGAGTGCTCGAGGCTAAAGATAATATCTCGCTAGTTTCCATTCATCTGTTTCTGATTAGTTTTCTGATAAAACTTCCATTTGTTGGTGAAATGAGGTGTTTGTGTGACGTTGTTCCAGAGAGGTGTGTTACGGGTGTGTTTGAGTGAAGCGCTGCTCACACTGCCCCGATGGTGGAAACACAGCAGGTTTTGGGCTCGGGGCTCCAGGTCCGAGGCTATTAGCCCCGCCCAGCCCGTTTAAAGCCCTGCTTACAGTGGAAACACAGCAGGTTTTGGGCTTGGGGCTCCAGACCCGTTCTCCAGACTGTTCTTATCAGTCTGTGAGCACATGAACACCAGCGGATACTGAATAATGTGAATGATGTGGTTTATTTAAGGGCCCTATTGGACCCAGAGGAGATACCGGTCCAGCTGGACCCCCAGGACCCCCGGTGAGTCTCCAGTCCCCATATTTTTAGGATGAATGAATGGCAGAAGGAGCATTACCAGAACAAGCGTCTCTGTCCAGGGTTCTCCTGCGGTGGGAATGGTGGCTCCTCCAGGACTGGACGGCCGTGGGAAGAGGAGGAGACACTCGGAAGTGGACGGAGCCTCTGTGGAGGACGGAGAGATGCAGGACGAGGAGGCTCAGGGGGAGGAGAAGGACATGGAGGAGGTGTTCGCGTCTCTGTCATCCATGAGGACGGATGTGGAGGGACTCAGAACTCCGCTGGGAACCTTCCACAGTCCCGCACGCACCTGCAAAGAGCTGTGGATGTGCCACCCCGAGTATCCCGACGGTACGGGGATCCAGTCCGCACTTGATCCAGTGCTGGGGAAGGTTTTTCACATTCTAGTGCTGCGTTCTCAGTCCGACCCTGATTTCTCTGTATGACTTTTGACCTCAGGTGTTTACTGGATTGACCCTAACCAGGGTTGCCATAGAGACGCGTTTAAGGTGTTCTGCAACTTCACAGCAGAAGGTGAAACGTGTCTCCAGCCACACAGCAGCATACAGTCGGTGAGATCTTCAATCACACTACACCTGGAAAATAATAGAGTTGAGATGAAGATATGATGATGTACTTCTACAGCAGAAGCATTGGTTTAGATGAATACCTTAAGCTTTTATATTTTTTATAAGTGTCTTCAGAAATGAAGTGACGTGTGAATGATGTTTATTGTGCACAGGTCAAAATGGCTTCATGGAGCAAAGAGAAACCAGGAACCTGGTTCAGCCAGTTCAAGAAGGGCTCACAGGTCATTCATTGTTGTGTTACTGTGTTATCTTTAGCCTATGTCCCTTCATTCACACTCTGTCTGTCTGCCTCGTGTAGTTTTCGTATGTGGATGTGGACGGAAACCCCGTTCATGTGGTTCAGCTGGGTTTCCTGAAGCTCCTGAGCGCCACGGCCCACCAGAGCTTCACATACGTGTGCCAGAACTCGGCCGGCTGGCTCGACAGCGCCTCCCTCAGCTACACACACGCACTGCGCTTCAGAGGCGGACACGGGGAGGAGCTGACGCGGCAGAACACACACTACATCCAGCCCACGCACGACGGCTGTCAGGTACACACTCGCCCCACACATGAATCTGAATCAGTTCACATATGCCGCTTTTCCACGGCATGGTACGACTCGGTACGGTTCGGCTCGTTTCAAAGTCAATTAGAAGCACTCACCTCCTGATAGCCAAGCGCACTGCGCATGCTCAAACTGAGCTTGATGACGTAGATGTGACGTGAGCAACCTGTCTCACAGTTGTACGTCTTCTAGTAGCGGTGCCAAGAGGAATCTGAATCATTCCCTCCCGAATCTCACAGAGCCGGAGATCGTGAGTATTAGCTGTCCATGAGCTCGCAGCAGGAGCAACTTTATGACTCTCTATGGGCTTCTCCCTTGACTTTATGCCTCCACGTCCCCCTGATTGCCTGAGCTTCTACTTCTGTCTATATGGTAATTTCTCTACTGTGCGAGAGAGAGTTGCGTGTACCTAATCATTAGCCTATTTTTACAAAAACTGCTTCTACATGGGCCACAACGTAAGATACAAAGTAATGGAGCCTTTTATACATTGTTGTGTTTCTTTAGAAATAAATAATGGACAAATGGAGTCTTTAAACGCCTCAGATGTAAAGTTATCGCTGTCAAAGTGACGCCAAAATGAATGGGAGTCAATGGAATGCTAACAGCAGGTGAAGGCTTGTTAGCCAATGGCGGCCCCCGGGGAGACTTCAGTTTCCGGCTGGTGGATTATAGCCTGACTCCGCCCTCCTTCGTACTTCCGCTCAATTTTCATTTTCCTTCAGAACTACGTCTGGGATTGTGCTGTAGACTTTGGTTTTCTCCAATCAATTTTTTACCGGCCAATCAGCGAACAGAGGGAGTGGCTGAGAACGATGACGTTGATGTCGACTCGTGCGTTATTTTGAGTTGTAGTTCAAAATAAGAAAGATGCGAGCGAAGCCACAGGTCCATTGTGGCAACGCTGCCGAATATGCTCGCAAGTTAAAGCCGGAGCAAGAACAATCTTTGCTTTGTTTTGTTGGTGGCCATCCTCCCACGGGGTTCGGGAAAATACATAATGTTAGCGATTGGTTATGGCAGATAGAGTGACTCTGGGCAGATCCAATAGTTTTAGACTTCAATAGAGTTCCCGCCTACAAGGAAGTTAACGCTTGTCAATGGAGCGGTGCCAGACTCTCTGTACAAATGAAATGTACGAGAGTCTGGTGGGACCAGGCTAGGTGGATTACCCCCCTTGTGTTTTAAAACAGGTGCTACAGCGGTGACTGTTTCTGGCTATTTAAATCATGCGGGTTTGATGTCTCGCAAATACAATGAAGCTGGTAGTGACGATTCTGTCTGACCAATCAGTGATCTGCAGTGTTTTCACGTCACATTTTTGTATCAGTACGGTACGCTTGGAACCTCAACAGAGGTGGTACCATTTAAAACGAGCCGAACCGTACCGTACCATGTAGTGGAAAAGCGCCAATAGATGACTCAGTAAATCCTGAATCAATCCATAAGAATGACTCGATGAATCTGAATCAGTTTACATAGATGACTCAGTGAATCCGGAATCAATCCATGAGAATGATTTAGTGAATCTGAATCAGTTTACATAGATGACTCAGTGACTCCTGAATCAGTTTATATAGATGACTCAGTGAATCATGAATCAATCCATAAGAATGATTTAGTGAATCTGAATCAGTTTACATAGATGACTCAGTGACTCCTGAATCAATCCATAAGAATGGATCAGTTGATCCTCATTGAACCCGCTGTCATGTGACGCTCCCCGTGTGTTGTGTTGTGTTGTTTCTCATGTGATTCTCCCGTGTGTGTTGTTGTGCCGCAGTGGCGTTCGGGGCAGGACCGGACCGTTCTGGAAGTAGACTCTCCGCACTCGGACGCGCTGCCGCTCATGGACGTGGCCGTCTCAGACTTCGGGAACTCCCGGCAGAAGTTCGGCTTCAGCGTGGGGAAGGTCTGCTTCAACGGCTAGTCCAGCAAAGACTCATATATTTATACATCAGTCCTTCAGGTGCTCGCGTTTGTCTGATTCTCTGAGAACAGGAAGTTGTGCTTGAAGGGAGATCATGTGACATGATTACACACATCCAGACCTCACAGAGATTGACATTTATTTTGTACTGTTTGTTTGAGAGATGTTGATGTATTTTTGTATTTGTTTGTTTGAATGTTTCGTAATCTTGGTGCTACATGAGGCCTTATTTTAACTTGTTTACATGATGTAATATTTTTAGTGTTTAATATGGATGGAGATTCTCTGACTGTCGGTTTGAATACTGTTTGAGAGAAGAGATTTTTAAATAAAATTATTACTTAATAAAGTCACTGGTTTAGGACACGTGATTTACATACACAGTCTGAACATTTCACTGAATAAATGTGTGATCCATCTGAGCGAAACACAGAATAAATATATTTACTTTAGAGTTTGTAAATATAAACACTGTTTATTCTCTGCAAAACTGGCAGCTTTAGTACTTACTAAAATTAATAAATAATTTGACCATTGGAACATTATTTAAAATACCTCCTCTGTGACAGATACAATCTTTCTTATGAATATGCTCGTTTGTTCACATATAGTTCACTGTTTGAACATTCATGTTTCCTTTAAGTGAAGATCTGAGGTAAATATCCATTATAATATTCAAACTGAAACGTAAACACAATCAGTATCTGAGCTGCAGAAATAAAACATTCCTAAAAAATCATGCTTTTGTAATTCATAATTACATAAAGTCTTCAAAACAGTCAGAATTTAAACTTTTTATATCATATTTTTGACTTAAAATTTTAATTAAGTTAAATTTTTAATTGAAATACTGACACTAAATTGAAATTATGAATTACAAATTAATAATAATGAGATTAAGTCGAAATTCTGACCTAAAAAGTAAAAATTATGACATAAAATTTGAATTTATGTCATAAATAGTAATAAATATGACATATAATGTCAATTTAGATGAAATGTTATAATTTTGACTTTCTAATCTCCTAATTATGACTTTGTCAATATGTCAAATTATACTTAGATTGAGCATTACTGTTATTTTTGCCTTATTTTCATGCCAGTTAAATGCATTTACACCTCAAAAGTGATGATTAGATTCTCATGACTGTCATACCATTATTATTATATTTTATGTAAATCAAATAAATACATAAATAATATATTCTACTAGTGTGATTTAATTCATTATTTTGCATTACAGGAATTCCCTGTATCTTTCCTAGGATACACACCTTCCCATCGCTCGCTCTTTCTCTCTCTCTCTCTCTCTCTCTCTCTCTCTCTCTCTCCTCTCTCTCTCTCTCTCTCTCTCTCTCTCTCTCTCTCTCTCTCTCCTCTCACTCTCTCTCTCTCCTCAGTCTCTCTCTCTCTCGTCTCTCACTCACTCATCTCTCTCTCTCTCAGCTCTCACTCACTCAGTCTCTCTCTCTGTCTCTCGCTCACTCAGTCTCTCTCTCTCTCAGTCTCTCACTCACTCAGTCTCTCTCTCTCACTCTCTCTCATCTCATCTCTCTCTCTGCTTTCTCTCTCTCTCACTCTCTCTCTCTCTCTCGCTCTCTCACTCTCTCCTGCTCCTCATCTTCTCTCTCCTCTCTCTTGCTCTCTCTCTCCTCAGTCTCTCTCTCTCTCTCTCTCTCTCTCCTCTCCTCTCTCACTCTCTCTCTCTCTCTCTCTCTCACTCTGCTCTCTCTCTCTCTCACTCTCTCCTCCTCTCACTCTCTCACTCAGCCTCTCTCTCCTCTCTCTCTCTCTCCTCTCTCTCTCCTCTCTCACTCTCTCTCTCTCTCACTCACTCCTCTCTCTCTCTCTCTCTCACTCTCTCCTCAGTCTCTCTCTCTCTCCTCTCTCTCACTCTCTCACTCAGCTCTCTCTCTCTCCTCAGTCTCTCACTCTCTCACTCAGTCCTCTCTCTCCCTCACTCTCTCTCTCTCTCTCACTCTCTCACTCAGTCTCTCTCTCTCTCAGTCTCTCTCTCTCACTCACTCTCTCTCTTCCTCTCTCTCTCTCTCTCAGTCTCTCTCTCACTCACTCATCTCTCTCTCTCTCTCTCTCTCTCTCTCTCTCTCTCTCTCTCTCTCTCTCTCCTCTCTCTCCTCTCTCAGGCGTGTGTGTTCTGTTGTTCCTCTGTTCTGGTCAGCAGTGGATCAGGTTATGTGGACTCGACGACTCTTCTTTCAGTCATAATTCTTTTATAATCTGTCAGAGTTTGAGATTGTCAAATCCACCTGCAGTTTTTACCTCCTAACCAAATTTTTTCCAAACTTTCTTCTGTGACACCAGGGCAGTATTGTCTGTCATTACCGTGACAGGACTAACAGAAGGACTAGCGTGTGTGTGTGTGTGTGACATGAGCGTTCCTCTGCTGAAGCTCGGTGCGGTTGTGAGCACCATGATCATGGTCTCGAACTGGATGTCCCAGAAGCTGCCGGCGCTGGTGGGTCTCGATCAACACGGCGCACGACCCGGGACCTCGGAGAAGCTCATCAGCGTACGTACAAATATCTCTGTTTGTGTCTGCTTTATTATGCTTTACTGTGTGTGTGTGTGTGTGTGTGTGTGTGTGTGTGTGTGTGTGTGTGTGTGTGTGTGTGTGTGTGTGTGTGTGTGTGTGTGTGTGTGTGTGTGTGTGTGTGTGGTATTTTTGAACGGGGAACAGAGATAAACTCACTGACACACAAACACTCCCACACACACAGTGTGGCACTTCCTCTAAGAACTGGAGATCTGCCACTCACCGTTGGCCATGGAACTGGCATCGCCACGGCAACCTCACAACACCAGCCAGCCAATCAGAGGCAGCAGAAAACACACACTCAGACCCAGCCAGCCAATCAGAGGCAGCAGAAAACACACACTCAGAACCAGCCAGCCAATCAGAGGCAGCGGAAAACATATTCAGCAAAAATCAGCGAATATGAGACTTACGGCACAACCAGAAGCAAACGTTATATCATTGTGGCGTCCGTATTTCAGAAAAGTAACCATTATATTGCAATGTAAGTAAAGAATCACAGTAATTTACACCTCACAAGGAATAACAGTTAATTTTATAATGGTAACTTTTCTGAAATGAGTCTCGATGACATGTGACACAGCGAGACATGCAGGAATAGTGAGTGTTTCCAGACAGGTTTCCCTGAACACTCCCCCGGTCCACCATTGGTCAGTCGGTGAGATGGCCCCGCCCCAAACTCACACGATTGGTTGTGAAAGCATCACAGAGTCACGGTGCTTCACTCTTCAGGGATTAAACTACAGTGACTCTTAATATTAAACTGACACCAGGAAGTAGTTGTGCATCTGAACGTCTCTAACACAGCAGCTTTTTCTGCAGAAACTGAATATGAACGTAATGTATTAATTATTCAGACTACACTAGTGTTTTAAATTAATTATGGTGTGAAGAGGGTTCGTCCAGGGAAGAGCTTTTACACTGAAGGTCAAACGCTGCGAGTGTGTGTGTGTGTGTGTGTGTGTGTGTGTGTGTGTGTGTGTGTGTGTGTGTGTGTGTGTGTGTGTGTGTGTGTGTGTGTGTGTGTGTGTGTGTGTCAGCATGATGCTGGTCCTCTCTGTGTGGAGTGTGTTTGTGTTTCATACGCCGCTGTGACACACACATTGAGACTCGCAGTAAACCGGATCAGAACAGATGGAAACGGCTCGTCTAATTAAAGAGCCCAGCAGCGTGTGTGTGTGTGTGTGTGTGTGTGTGTGTGTGTGTGTGTGTGTGTGTGTGTGTGTGTTTTATACACGAGTGGTTTTATATTTATATTTCCACAATTGCTTCTCATTTGATCTCTCAAACTTGTGATTTTATTCCCCTGATGAACCAGTCTCAGCTGGTTTGCTTGTCTTTGCTGGTTTAAGATGGTGTCCAGACTTTAAATCCAGCAAAACCAGCTGAGGCCAGTGGCGAGCAGAGAGCCGTGAGAGAGCGGCGCGAGCCGGTGGTGTGATTACTGATGAGCGACTCCTGCGCGACGCACCGGTCTCGTATCGCTCACGGAGGAGCGGAAGCATAAAGGAGGAGCGACGACAGTGGAGATGGAGAGAGGACCAGGCCTGGACTATTTTATTTGATGTTTTGTTTTATTATGTGTGGCGGCAGTCGACCACGAGGGACTCCTTTTTCCCATAACAATGAACCTTGTCAGAGAGCCCTCGCCGCTGTGGGGAACCCGCGGTGCCATCGAGCTTGGTGAGCAGAGTCCGTCGCCATGGACGCTCGAGGAGGTGCTCTGGAGTGAGTTTCCGGGGGTGGTCGAGCTCGCTGACGGCCGCCTGGGTGCTGGAGGGGGGCTGCCGTCCGTGAGGGAGCGGAGGAGTCGGCGCCGTTCACCGTGGGCCAGAGCCTGATGTCGTCTACCATGGAAGGGGAGGAGCAGGGAACGGGGGACTCCTGCCGGATGTCCGAAACCGAGGAGCCGTCGCCGTCCACCAGGCGGCGGAGGAGTGTCGAGCCATCCACCGAGGGCTATCCAGCGCCACCGCCAGGCACCGCAGAGAAGATCGCCCAGCTGGTGGAGGGCAAGATGGCAGCGCGTTGTGGGAACCAGACCAAGATTTTATATATTTATTTATTTTCTTCCTCTCTCTCGTCTCTGTCGCTCCTCATGTTTAAGTCTCCTTTCTCTCGCCTCGTCTATCCAAACCCCCAGGTGTCGCGGCCACCATGATCGGTCCCCCCGGAGAGAGGTGCAGTATCGGGTGTATCCCCGCCCCGCGAGGGGCGATGGGGGTATGTGGCGAGCAGGACGAGGTTGAGGGCCGTGAGAGAGCGGCGCGAGCCGGTGGCGTGATTACTGATGAGCGACTCCTGCGCGACGCACCGGTCTCGTATCGCTCACGGAGGAGCGGAAGCATAAAGGAGGAGCAACGACAGTGGAGATGGAGAGAGGACCAGGCCTGGACTATTTTATTTGATGTTTTGTTTTATTATATGTGGCGGCAGTCGACCGTAAGGGACTGCAGTCTTTACTTTCGTTTTTGTATTTGTTTATTTATTTTATTAAAATCTTTGGATTGTTCGCCGGTTCCTGCCTCCTCCTTCCCATAACATCAAACCTTGTTACATCGTAATTATAAAACAGTGACTTGCACACTCACAGGAAAAAAAGCTAAATCCTGTATTGCAAAATAAGGTAGATAACTCTTATTGTTCAATGAATGTGTGGAGATGATGTTCCTCCTGGTGTTTCTGTCCTGTAGGATAAGTCCTTCAGATGAGACGTTAAACCGAGGCCCTGACTCTCTGTGGTCATTAAAAATCCCATGGCACTTCTGGTAAAGAGTAGGGGTGTAACCCCGGTGTCCTGGCCACATTCCACCCATTGGCCCCTGCCAATCATGGCCTCCTAATAATCCCCATCCACCGAATTGGCTCTATCACTCTCTCTCCTCTCCACCTATAGCTGGTGTGTGGTGAGCGCACTGGCGCCGTTGTACTGTGGCTGCCGTCGCATCATCCAAGTGGATCTGCACACTGGTGCTGGTTGAGGAGAGAACCCCTGATATGATTGTAAAGCGCTTTGGGTGTACAGTAGTACATATGAAAGCGCTATATAAATGCCTCATTCATTCATTCATTCATTCAAGTGCATTGAGTTATAGTGTGTGTGTGTGTGTTGTGTCAGGTGTGGTATCCCGGCGAGGACGAGGGCTGGCAGGTGTTCGGCTCAGTGCAGGACAGGTGTGTTTGCTCCATCATGAGTCCCACTCACAGCGCCTGTGGAGGAGACCCTCGACACGACCGTCTGCAGAGGCTCGCCAATCACGTGAGGATCACACATCATCTGTGTGTGTGTGTGTGTGTGTGTGTGTGTGTGTGTGTGTGTGTGTGTGTGTGTGTGTGTGTGTGTGTGTGTGTGTGTGTGTGTGTGTGTGTGTATGTGTGTGTGTGTGTGTGTGTGTGAGAGGAGACCCTCGACACGACCGTCTGCAGAGGCTCGCCAATCACGTGAGGATCACACATCATCTTGTGTGTGTGTGTGTGTGTGTGTGTGTGTGTGTGTGTGTGTGTGTGTGTGTGTGTGTGTGTGTGTGTGTGTGTGTGTGTGTGTGTGTGGTGAGAGGAGACCCTCGACACGACCGTCTGCAGAGGCTCGCCAATCACGTGAGGATCACACATCATCTGTGTGTGTGTGTGTGTGTGTGTGTGTGTGTGTGTGTGTGTGTGTGTGTGTGTGTGTGTGTGTGTGTGTGAGTGAGAGTGTGTGTGAGTGAGGAGACCCTCGACACGACCGTCTGCAGAGGCTCGCCAATCACGTGAGGATCACACATCATCTGTGTGTGTGTGTGTGTGTGTGTGGTGTGTGTGTGTGTGTGTGTGTGTGTGTGTGTGTGTGTGTGTGTGTGTGTGTGTGTGTGTGTGTGTGTGTGTGTGTGTGAGAGAGGAGACCCTCGACACGACCGTCTGCAGAGGCTCGCCAATCACGTGAGGATCACACATCATCTGTGTGTGTGTGTGTGTGTGTGTGTGTGTGTGTGTGTGTGTGTGTGTGTGTGTGTGTGTGTGTGTGTGAGAGGAGACCCTCGACACGACCGTCTGCAGAGGCTTGCCAATCACGTGAGGATCACACATCATCTGTGTGTGTGTGTGTGTGTGTGTGTGTGTGTGTGTGTGTGTGTGTGTGTATGTGTGTGTGTGTGTGTGTGTGTGTGTGTGTGTGTGTGTGTGTGTGTGTGTGTGTGTGTGTGTGTGTGTGTGTGTGTGTGTGTGTGGCAGGTCCTGAACGTCTCCCAGGACATGGAGCTCCTGAACCAGCGGGCGGCTCAAGATCTTCAGCACCTCAGAGACTCAGAGACGCTGCTGGACGCGCTGGAGACCAGATTAAAAACAGCCCATGATGATCCTCAAAGCCTGACCAGCAAGAGCCTGCAGGTAACACACACCACACACACACTCGACCTCTGGCCTTTAAACCAACCCCCACACTCGACCTCTGACCTTTAAACCAACCCTCACACAAGCAACACACACTCGACCTCTGAGGTTGTTTGAAATCTTTGCAAATGTATATAAAAAAAAACACATGTACATAAGTGATCGCGTACACCTGTGGTCAATTCAGTTGATTGGCACACACACCTGTCTATATAAGGTCCCACAGTTACCAGTGCATCTCAGAGCACAGACATGTTGTGTGTTTCCTGTTCTCCACAGGAGCTGCGCTGGAGTGTGTCTCAGTGTCGCCCCCTGCGGGCGCTGACGGGGCGGTTGCGGGCGGATACGGGGCAGCTGGAGTCTCTGAAGGAGGAGTTGGGGAGACTCAAGGATTCTCTGTCCGTCCTGCAGGAACTCTTCACTCTCCGTCACTACCAGCATCTGCAGGAGCGCTCGTCAGTCCTGCAGGAACACCTGCACACCTGCTCCAGCCAGCTGGGTATCTGCACACACACAAACCCATTACACACTCACTTTATCTGAACTGACTTACACTGCATTGGGGATCGAACCAGAGTCGGAGATCTACTGGAGGGGCATTGGGTCATCAGCGGGGGGGCACTGCCGTTTGAGAAATATTTTGACGCAAAAAAACGAAACACCTTATTATTATTATTATTATTATTAATAATTATTATTATTTGCGAATTTCCCCACCACTTTTTGCCAGGGTCGATATTGTCACCACCACTTTTAAACATCTTGCAGTACGGATGTACCAATACAAATAAATCATAAAACATATCCAGTTAACTAGCAGAGCATTCATTTGTTATCTATAAGAGCCGATCTAGCACGCTGAAATGTATTGTTTTTGAAATCAAGTGATCAAAATGCTCGTTGACTGCGATCAGTGGTGCTGATAAAGTTTTCTCTTGTGGCTCGCGCTGCCGTGCACAGTCTTCACACGGATGCGCGTTTTAATCCGTTGCGGAGAAATCTCTATTCGTTCCGGTGAAAACACAAAGTAAAATGCACACAAACGTGTCCCTAATTGATATACAACCACCACTGATAAACATAATCGGTGTAATGAGGAAAAGATACGATACGAGTGCGGATTAGAACGCAGAACTTCTGACACGCTTGGCAAAACGCTTGGCCCCTGGACCATTAAAACACATACAAAAAGTCGGACTGGATATATCTATTTCTTCACGTGAAAATTCTTGGCTTAGATTAAATGACCAATTAAACACAATGTACTATTTAAATAGATTGCTGGAGATCGGTATTGTATAGCCTACATCTTATTTATGATTTAGCATTGTATTAGCAACTGTGGTAGGAGGGGCATCAATGACCGCTAGGGGGGGCACGGCCCTCGAATGCCCCACCATAGCGCCGACCCTGGATCGAACCCATGACCTTGCACTACTTTTACTGTGTGTGTGTGTGTGTGTGTGTGTGTGTGTGTGTGTGTGTGTGTGTGTGTGTGTGTGTGTGTGTGTGTGTGTGTGTGTGTGTGTGTGTGTGTGTGTGTGTGTGTGTGTGTGTGTGTTGTCAGGTTGTGGCAGATTGATGGATATCAGTGCTCCGCTCACAGTCAGATCTTCAGGCTCACGCTTCGGATCATGGATGATGGACACCATGATTGACAGTTCAGACAATCGTGTATGTAAAAGATCTGATCATACACACAACACGTCTGTAGTGTAACCAGACTAGAAAAATATATCCAGGTTCCAGGTAAGAATCCTGGTTCCTTATCAATCAGTCACGTTCGACGTTACGTCAGAACGGAACTGATGAGTTGGGATCTCAATGATAGTGTAGTAGAACAAGAGGGTTCCTGATTCGTGTGTTGGTGTGACGGCGTGTTGCAGTGGAGGTTGCAGTTGCTGAGTGTGAGTGTGAGTGAGTGTGAGTGAGTGTGAGTGTGAGTGCTTCAACATCTAAAGAGCAGATTCCCTAAAAGAGTAGACACAGCCACGATCTCTGCCTCACATGTCTGGGCCGTAAGTTCCCTTTGCTTCTCCCCGATCTGAATCTTCTGCACAGCACAAGGCCACTTCATTTAATAGACATGGTTTGTATGACTCCACTGAAGGAGGAGGGCTTCACATCCTTAACTATCTGATGTCTGGCTCATACTGGCCATTAGGGCTGCACAATTAATCGAATTTGTAATCGCGATTACAATTATGGATTCCACAATTATGTAATGGTTCAAAGGCACAATTACAAAAAGTCCACTTACATTATTATATCCACTTACATTATTTTTAAAGCTTTTTGTACTCCGATGTACACTGCCCACTTGTGGCGGCGCTATAAAAAAAGCAGTATGCAGAAACTCAAGGTGGCATATAATGATGGTTTGAGCCTGCTACTTAAACTGCCACGAGGGGGCAGTGCGAGCCAAATGTGTGTAAGTGTTAATGTATTCACGTGTCCTGCTGTACTCAGGAATCTCATGTACAGGTGTATGTGTAGACTAGCAGAGTCACATAACAGTATCATCGCAACACTAGTGAACCCTGCATTGAGTGCAGTTAGGTTCACTTCGGGTTTGTGGAATCACTGCACTGTAAAAAAAAAAGTTGGATTAACTTAAAAAAGTAAGTTACCTGGTTGCCTTAAAATTTTTAGTTAATTGAAATTAAAACTTTGAGTTAATACAACAAAGGAGATTGGTTTAATAAATAGAAACTCAAAATATTATGTTATCTGAACTACATTAATCATCTAAGTTGATTTGACAAAATATAAAAAGTTGTGATAACAAATCATGAAAATAATTTTTTACAGTGTGGCGCTTTAGTCTTTATACCAAATAATTGAACACTTCCTCTTGTGTATTGTGAAATTTTGACTGTGTAGTCATTTTTTACAATTTTTTATCTTTTTTCTATTTTTGTACTTTATCTTGTATAGTGCTATGGACCATTTTATATGTAAGTCCTGAATAAAGAATGATGATGATGATGATGATGATGATGATGATGATGATGATGATGATATGTGCTTAAAATGTGTTTTTTTCTACAGCCTATCTTAAGGGTTTTTTCCCCATTGTTTTAATTTAAGTTAGTGTAACATTAAAATTTATAATTAGCATTAAACCACAGAAAACAAATGAAAGTTTTTCAGGAGGAGTTTTCAGCTTTTGATATAACAATATGGCATGCAGTCGCTCAAAACATTCAAACATACAAAACGTTCAAAACATCATTCAATGTAAATTGTGATAATCGTAATCAATAATCGCAATTATGATTTTTGTCATAATCGTGCAGCCCTACTGGCCATACTGGTGCTCACGTAAAACTGGCAAAAGAGCAAATCCTCCCCGTGCAGAGGATCTCTGTTCTCCGTATGGAGTTGGACTCGGTCACGAGCGCGCTCAGTGCGCTGGAAGGGGCAGCAGTTATTAGGGATCATAATTAATCTGTTCAGTTCTGATGTAACATCAAAGTGACTGACTGATAGAGGACGTCTAGGTTACTAATGAGGCGAGACACGTTACGTTACATTACTAACCTAGACGTTCTTCATCAAAAAGATCTAGATTTTTAGCTGTTTAAGCTTATTTTAAACGTGTGTGTGTGTGTGTGTGTGTTTTGTGTGTGTGTGTGGTGTGTGTGTGTGTGTGTGTGTGTGTGTGTGTGTGTGTGTGTGTGTGTGTGTGTGTGTGTGTGTGTGTGTGTGTGTGTGTGTGTGTAGGTGTGGGTCATGGATGGGTATTGAAGGGCAGGGTCTGGTGAGTATCAGTCGTCTATGCTTCGCTATGGACAGAACTTCATCATCCATCTCTTCTCACCTGGGAGAGATATCATCCATCTCTCATCATCATCTTTCCTCTCATCCATCCCATACATCACATCATCCATCATCCATCCATCTCCTACACCCATCACATCCTCATACCCATCTCCACCACTCACCAACCATCCATCTCATCCTACATCCATCCATCCATCCCCCACACCATCCATCATCCATCCATCCATCCACCTCACCACCATCCATCTCCATCCATCCTCACATCCCTACCACCATCCTCCATCAACCATCACACTACCACTCCACACCTCACCATCCATCCATCATCCATCACATCCATCCATCCATCCACCATCACCTCATCTCATCATCCAACCCTACCATCCACCATCCATCCTCCACAATCCACACACATCAATCACCACTCCACTCCCATCCATCCCACACCACCACCCACCACCACCATCCCAACCCACAATCCACATCCTCCACCATCACTCCACCATCCACCACCACCCCCACCATCTCCCACCACCTCCCACCATCCATCCCATCCACCATCTCATCCACACACCATCCATCCATCACCACACATCACTCTCACCATCATCCTCCATCATCCCCCCCACTCCCATACCATCCTCACCCCATCCACCCACACCCACACCACCATCACCCCATCCCCCACCACACCCACCACCACACACCATCCACATCCATCACACTCCATCACCCTCCATCCACATCCACCACCACCATCACTCCACCATCCCCATCCCCAACCCATCTATCCACCACTCACCACTCTCTACCACCCTCTTCCACCATTCCATCACCATCCACACACCACCATCATACAACCCATCCATCCACCCACACATCCCCATTTCCACCACCTCACCATCCATCCTATCATCATCATCCACCACCACATCCACTCACCTCCACATCCATCACCATCCATCATTTCATCACTCCTACCTCATCACATCCATCCACATCACCTCCATCCATCCATCCATCCATCCATCATCCATCCATCTCACATCCATCCATCCCTACCATCTCCATCATCCTCCATCACACATCCCTCCTCCTATCTCCATCCAATTCCATCTCATCCATCCCTCCACATCCATCATCATCCATCCACCATCCTCCATTCTCTCTCCATCCATCCTCACCACTCACCTCCATCATCCTCTCTCCATCATCCTCATCCATCCATCCATCTATCTCTCTACATCTCACATCCACCATCCTCTCCTACTCATCCATTCCATCCTCCATCATCCATCCTCATCCATCCATCACATACATCCATCCCTCCACCACATACATCCATCCATTACCATCCATCCACTCATCCATCCTCATCACTCCATCCACCCATCCATCCATCATCCATCCTCCATCCATCCTCATCCATCCATCCCATCCATCCATCCATCCATCTCTCTATCCATCTCATCCATCATCCATCTCTCTATCCATCCATCCATCCATCATCTCATCCATCCATCCATCCATCTCATCCACACCATCCATCTCATCCATCCTCCATCCCATTCCATCCATCCACCATCCATCCTTCCATCCATCCATCCTCTCTATCCATCCATCATCCATCACATCCATCTATCCATCATCTCATCCATCTTCTATCCATCCAACCATCATCCATCCATCATCTCATCCATCCATCCACATCCATCCATCATCCTCATCCTCAATCCATCCATCCTCTATCCATCCATCCACATTCCTATCTCATCCATCCATCCATACCATCCATCCATCATCCATCCATCTCTCTATCCATCCATCCATCCATCCCATCCATCACCATCACCATCTCTCTATCCATCCACCATCATCCATCCATCTCCATCCTCATCCATCCATCATCCATCCATCCATCCTCTATCCATCATCCACCATCTCATCCATCCCCATCCATCCATCATCCATCATCTCTCATCATCCATCATCATCCATCCATCCATCCATCCATCATCTCATCCACATCCATCCATCCATCCATCATCCATCCATCTCCAACCATCCATCCATCCATCACATCCATCCATCATCCATCCATCCCCATCCATCACCATCCATCCTCTATCCCCATCCATCCATCCATCATCCCATCATCCATCCATCCATCTCATCCATCCATCCATCCATCCATCCATCATCCATCATCCATCCATCCATCCATCATCTCTCATCCATCCATCCACTCCATCCATCCATCCATCCATCAAATCATCCATCATCCATCCTCATCCATCCATCCATCTCATCCATCCATCCATCCATCATCCATCCATCCATCCATCCATCCATCCTATCCATCTCAACCATCATCCATCCATCATCTCATCCATCATCCATCCATCCATCCATCCATCCACACTCCTAACTCCATCCATCCATCATCCATCATCCATCCATCTCTCTATCCATCCATCCATCCATTCTCTCCATCCATCCATCCATCCATTCATCCATCCACATCCATCCATCTCTATCCATCATCATCCATCCTATCATCCCATCCCATCTCCTATCCATCCTCATCCATCCATCCATCCATCCATCATCCATCCATCCATCATCATCCATCCATCCATCCATCAATCCATCCACTCCATCCATCCATATCCATCCATCCATCCACCTCCATCCATCATCTATCATCATCCATCCATCTCATCATCTTCCTATATCCATCCATCCATCCATCCATCCATCATCCATCCATCCATCCATCTCATCCATCCATCCCATCCATCCATCTCTTCCATCCATCCATCCATCTCTCTATCCATCCATCCATCCATCCATTCCATCCATCTCATCCATCCATCCAATCCATTCCATCCATCCATCCATCCATCCATCCATCCATCCATCCATCCATCCATCCATCCATCCATCCATCCATCCATCCATCATTCCATCATCCATCCATCCATCCATCCATACCATCCATCCATCCATCCAATCCATCATCCATCCATCCATCCATTTCTCTATCCATCCATCCATCCATCCATTCATCCATCCATCACCATCCCATTTCTCTATCCATCCATCCATTCCATCCATCCATCCATCCATCCATTTCTCTATCCATCCATCCATCCATTCATCCATCCATCCATCCATCCATCCATCCATTCTCTATCCATCCATCCATCATCCATTTCTCTATCCATCCATCCATCCATCATCCATCCATTTCTCTATCCATCCATCCATCCATTTCTCTATCCATCCATCCATCTCTCTATCCATCAATCCATCCATCCATCCATCCATTTCTCTATCCATCCATCCATCCATTTCTCTATCCATCCATCCATCCATTTCTCTATCCATCCATCCATCCATCCATTTCTCTATCCATCCATCCATCCATCATCCATCCATCCATCCATCCATTTCTCTATCCATCCATCCATCCATTTCTCTATCCATCCATTTCTCTATCCATCCATCCATCCATCCATTTCTCTATCCATCCATCCATCCATTTCTCTATCCATCCATCCATCCATCCATCCATCCATCCATCCATCCATCCATCCATCCATCCATCCATCCTTCTATCTTTTTCCTGAAGTGAGATGTAATCAGTATTGTGGTGTGTGTGTGTGTGGTGTGTGTGTGTGTGTGTGTGTGTTGTCTCAGGCACGGGTCACGTGGTGTATAACGGCTCCCTGTACTACACCAAACACCACAGTAACGTGTTGATCCGCTATGACCTGGCGTCGGGTGTGGTCCAGCACCAGCAGCCGCTCCATCAGGCGGGGTTCAACAACACCTTCCCGTACTCGTGGGGCGGCTCGTCAGACATCGACCTCATGGCGGACGAGCTGGGTCTGTGGGCCGCGTACAGCTCCCCCCCTCACGCCGGGACGCTGGTGCTGAGCCGGCTCGACCCGCACACACTCGGGGTCCGGCGCTCCTGGGACACCGGCTTCCCCAAGCGCAGCGCCGGCGAGGCCTTCCTCATCTGCGGCACGCTGTACGTCACCGACTCACACCTGGCCGGAGCCAAGGTCCACTTCAGCTTCCACACGGACACGGCGTCCTACGAGTACACCGACATCCCCTTCCACAACCTGTACTCGCACATCTCCATGCTGGACTACAACCCGCGCACGCGAGCGCTGTACACCTGGAACAACGGCCACCAGGTGCTGTACGAGCTCACGCTGATGCACTTCATCAGGACGGCCCGGGACGGCGACCACACACACACTGAGTAACAGACCTCGTGGGCTTCCCGGGGCTCATCAAGTCATTCTGTCTCCTGATGGAGTTTCGCTTCCTTCCCAGCATGCAGTAGCCGTCGTTTCACCGTCTGTTAACTATAGACCTTATGCGCCGGAGAAACAAGCGCGCAGAATATTGTTTTTGAGCTTCAGTTTTAGCGGTCGCTCTGTGTATTTCTGTGGCATCGCTGTCGAGGAGTTATTAGCTGGAGAAGTGGATTTATCTATTGTAAAGTTATCATTAAAGCAGACGTCTTAACAGATGTCAGTAGACCAGGAAGATTCGTTCTTTCATAAATACGAAAGTTAACTGTGAAAATACAGAGCGGAGGACTAAAGACAGTGCGAGCGCAGCGCTGAAAAGGGGCGGAGCTACAGAAGGCCTATACACCCGATATATATATATATCCGGCTATGAGTTACACACTTCTAGACAAAATAACCTTGAATTTGGTTACATGTCGTTTTTGCCAAGATAACTTGTGATATGTATGATTTCCATCACATAAGCAAAGTCAACAGTGATTACAAGGTGTTTGGTTTCATTTCTTCACTCATTTCATTTCTTTGTTATCTAATTGATGAGTCTATTCTTGTGCGATGGTTTAGACGTCTATAACATTTTCACTGACAGCCCAAACTTTAGTTTTAGGCTAGACGTCTGGGCTGTGTTTGTGCCATTAGACGTCTTTTAATTGTGAAAATGCTTGCTGGACAGCCGCTGTCGCCTTTGGCTTTTGGCTTGCTTAGTTGGGGACATTTAATTTAATATTCAACAATATTATTGATTATTGAAAAGTGACTTGACTTGACCTTCATTTATACAGATCTTTTAACAATATAGATAGCTTCAAGGCAGGCTGCGTTCAGCCCCGACAAAAACAGAAGCGGTGGTGTGTTGATCACGCTGTGCTGATGACGCAAGAGATGCAGCTACGGCAGCTGAGAAGGACATTCTCTGTGCTCTTTTAGAAGAATTTTCAGAGCCTGAGGAAATCGGTATAAATATGTGGTCAATTCTGGTGCAAAATGGAGCTATAGGGTGTAATATCACATTGGTACCGAGTCGATCATTCTCTGGGATTTATTTGAATGATAATCAAATGTAAAGAGTTTTATCTCTAAAAACTGTTTAGCCTATAACGCTAGTATATGGGGCATCGAGTAAGTAAAAGTTTGTGCGAGCCGTCTCTTTAATAGCGCATGGTTAACACGTGTTTCTGCTGATTGGGCGGACATTTTTGACACACCCACCAAACAAGAGAAAAGTATCTCACACACAGTTACACTTTCTTTTACTGTCTATGGTTACACACCGTTTCCAGGAAACATGTCGTTCAACCCAGAAACCGTAGCGAAACGTTGCGCACCAGTTTGAGCTTCTACGTGCCCCTGCTTTACCGTGATAATAGTAGATTACAGTAACCGAGATTGTTTTGGCTTTACAGCAGCTCTAAAATAAAGTTATTGTCCAGATAAAGTTTTGATTGATTCACTTCCATTGCCATGATCATTAGTTATTAACTTTTAATGTGTTCTGGTCGTTCATTTGCACGACAACAGACATCACTGATATGTGTGATGATTCTGCATGACTGACGCATGTAAAGCTGAGGCCAACGGTTACGTTATCATATTTTACTCTGCTGAAAGTGGGAAAATGCATCTTCAGTGTCTGAAAGGTCCTTTAAAGTAAAAAATGTTGTGACTTGTACCTCCTGTGTGTTCATGTCTTTAAAAATTTAACAAATAAAAAAAAAATACATGTATCAGGTGTTCTCTTTTTTGGTATTTATATTACAGCCTACATTTACATATGAGATAATTTATAATGCAAAAAATCAACAAATATGAAACTAGAATATTAATAGCTCTTTCTCTAAATTCCTTTTCCTATTCCTTTGTATTTTTTGTATTAATCGTTGTTTGTTACCTTTCATTTATTAATTTATTAATTTAGTGTTATTGTAGTAGTATCATTGAGATACTGCTATAGTTAATTAAATATTTTAAAATAGAAATGTTTTTGTAGTTTACATTTTCATTTCATGATTTAAGTGTTTACTCACAATTTTTACAAGATGAAATATTATAGAACTTGGCATAACTAGAAATATATCTATGAAATGTATAAAAATGACCATGAACGTTTATTAATTTGCATGACTTTAAAGTTAAAATAAGAAATATCTTGATTTTTAGTAGTTTCAACGCTCTTTTATCTATATGAATCATTTAAATCATCTTGAGGCCCCATTAGTAGAAGTGCGCTGAGGAACTGCTTTAGAACCAAACGAGCATGCGCAGTCCTCTGTGACGTCGCCGCGGTGCATCATGGGAGTTGAAGTCGTTAGGTTCTTCCTGTTCTTTGACTGAGAGACTGAGTTGAGTTCAGTTTCACTGTTTTGAATCGAGAAGAAACCTCATAACCAACAGCTTGTAAGTACTGAATTCCGCCTCACGTGTTCATTAAAGCCGCTTATAACCAGGGTAATGTTTAAATGCGGGTGTGAATGCTGATTATATCGAGTTTAACTAATGAAACAATAAGAATGATGATTACGCTGCGTCGAGCTGATAAACCAGTAAAAACAGTATTAAAAGTTTGATTAACTAATAGACGTGAGATAACGTTATACGACAAGATAAATCACTTTCTTTCTTTCCTTCTTTCTTTCTTTCTTTTCGATCATGGTGAGCTTTTGTTAATGATGATCTTATATTTACTCTGACTGTTGATGTAAGTTTGAAGATGTCATAATGCTCAGTAATGTTGAGTTCGTGCCATATCCTACCATATTTACCATTAATACTAAATGTCACGTGACGTTCTACTCGGAGCATCATGTCCTCGGACTAGGAATTTTGCATTTCTATGGCAACACTATCAACAATCTTCCGTGATCAGGTGGTACAAGTTGGAGAAAATGTCCTTTTTTACAAGTTGTAGGCTAATTAGGAGCTCTCCGAGGACGTGAATACTTTTTACAAGTTGGAATCTGGTAATTACGACCTGGCGTAGTTGCGTATCAGTAATAAAGTCTTGTGATGTGTCTGTCTGTAGATGTCTATGTACGAGCCGTCTAGCGCCTCCAGCAGGCCCATCACTGCAGTGGCCTGGGCGTCTAACACCTCCACCTGCCCCAGTCAGTTCAACATGGTAACCATGACAACCACTCACACCTGCGGTCACGTGACCATATGATGTCACTAACCACGTGCATGTCTGTTTAGATCAGTCAGACGGAGGATGGAGGCTCCGCTAACTTCATCCGAGGGTTCGCGATGAAGTCTGGATACTTCCTGTGTTACACTAAGGTGAGATGCATTAAAGGGGTGGATAATGCCACTTTTTACAAGATGTAAAATAAGTATCTGATGTCCCCAGAGTGTGTATGTGAAGTTTTAGCTCAAAATACCCTACCGATAATTTTTTTTTTTTGTTAAAATTGTCACTTTTTGAGGGTGAGCAAAAACGCGTTTTGTGTGTGTCACTTTAAATGCAAATGAGCTTCTGCCCCCAGCAAAAAGGGGATGGCTTCAAGAGCTTGTGTGTGTGTGTGTGTGTGTGTGTGTGTGTGTGTGTGTGTGTGTGTGTGTGTGTGTGTGTTAGCAGCTCCGATTCCCTTACACACGCACTGAAAATTTCAAACACTTTTAGGCCATGTCCACACGGACGCGGGTATTTTTATAACCGGAGTTTTTCCTCCAGCGTTTTAAAAAAAAATCCCGTCCACATGAAAACGCAAAAACACGCTATCAATCGCGGTCAAGAGCATGCCACGCCAGCAGGCGGCGAAATAACCCTAACCGTAAAGCCACGTTGGCCAATCAGAAGCCTAACAAAAAGTTATTACCGGTTCCGGTAGGCGCAAATCTGACGTCAAACACAGCGGATAACGGCACACGCTCTGATGTCTCAAGGCAAAAACCCCGGTTTCACTGTCTACACGACAACGCGTAACTGGCGTTTCTGAAAATACTCACCCTCAGCAGGGGTTTTCAAAAATGTTCGGTTTCAGTGCGTTTTCGTGTGGACGAACGGCCGAACCGCGTTAAAAAATACCCGTGTCCGTGTGGGGCCTTAGCCTTTTATGTTCAAACCGGAGTCAGACAAGGATGTAGAGACTCAAGAAGTGACAACATCTAGAAGCAAGAGGACGTTTCTGGATGGTTGGTTGGTGAATGTATGCAGCTGATGTGGAGTTAATTATCTTCTAGTCAATGATTAGCATATTCTGTCTGGATCATCTATAAAACCACTTTTGTGGGAACTGTTTTAACCCTCAGAGACCTAAGGGTATTTTTACAATAAATTTTCCGTCTGGTGTTATTAACTAAAAAAGCTTGTAAAACATCAACCCTTTTGTGCACAGACAATTGACACACCTCTTTTTTTTTTCAGGACAAATTGAACTTTCAGCACATTTGTGTTACATTGATGTCACCTGAATGTAAAATAAGTTATGGGACCATAAAGACAAATGAAAAAATAAATCGGAAATTGAATCACTCAAATATTTATTGAAATCACACAGAAATAAATAAAAGCTAAGCAAATTTCCTCTGGAAAAATGTTTGTTCATGTCTTTGGAGTCCTGGAGCACAGGAATAAACATTATAACTTGTACAGAACCAAAACTATTTACATTTTTCCAAAAGAAGTCCAGGCGTTTTCATGAAATTCACTGGTGCCAAGCCTCAAAACAGTTCCTATCAGCAATCACAAAGAGGGCCACACAGGGCTTTGCATTTATATTTTATTTATTTTATTTATTATTTTATTTATTCTATTCTTTTTATACTACATTTATACTTCTATAATACTTTTTTATAGTAAATAAATAAATGGCACTTCAGCTGGGTCTATCCTGGTAATCTAGTTCCTCATCTGTCAAAAAGCTCTGTTCTCCTGAAAATCCATCATTCAGCGCTCGATTTCATCTATTACTCTGTGTTCTCTGTGAAACCAGCGTCTCCGTCCTATGGTCTCCGTGCGTCTCTCTCTCTCTCTCTCTCTCTCTCTCTCTCTCTCTCCTCTCTCTCTCTCTCTCTCTCTCTCTCTCTCCCTTGGTGTGTGCGTAATGACCCAATGACGCACCCAATGTTTACGACGGATCAGCCTGTAATTGGTCAAAAACCATCACGTGGATATCCAAAATGGCAGCTAGCATCGAGCTAGCGGCAAATATGACGGAATATTTATAAATTATGGACTTCAAGTGTATCAAAGTTGGATATAAACGTTTGGATTTATTGCTGAAAAACTCAGAAAGTATGCACAAGTTCCAGGCTGGATAGAAAACCATCTGTAAAGGCTAGAAAAGCACCAAAGACACCCCCGTGATGGCTAGCTCGTTAGCTTTCTGCTGGAAAAACGGTAAGAAAATCCATAAATCTGTCATCGAGTTATATCATAATTTCTCGGAGCTGATTTGTGGCGTCGTCGACGATGCCGTCGGGCTCAGAGGGTTAAGATGCCTACAGAGTGACATGCTATTGTATTTGTGTTATGTACTGAAATAAATGTGAAAAGACGGGTGCGACTCACAAATGGGCTTGAATACAACCGCATTTCCTCTTCTCAACAAGGACTGTGTGTCCCGGGGGCGGGGTTTATGTAAATTTTAGGGTTTGTGATGTCACTAACCCGTGAAGAAGCTCGTTGTAGTCCCTACTAGTCTTCTGTTGTAGTCCTTAAAAAGCGATTTCTGTAAAAGTAAATCTCTCCCTTTGCTTTGAACTTTGAGTGTCGTAACTTTGCAGATGTTGTTTATGCTCAAACAGCAACATTACACACTAACTAAAGTTCATAAAAGTGAAATCATAATCAACCAGCCCTTTAAAGGGTCCATCAGAATTAGTCTCATTCTTGTCTGCCTTTGTCTCGTAGGATCTGTCGGGTGGGATGGTCGTGGCGGATGTGCTGTTGATGTCGGATAAAGAGACGATTCCTCACGGTTACTGTTACATCCCAGAATACCTGGAGCCCAGTAAGACGGTTCACTGGACAGATCTGCTTCTCCTGACCTTCTGACGTGCTGTGGAAGAGTAAACGTGTGTGTGTGTGTGTGTGTGTGTGTGTGTGCAGAGGCGTCTGTCGGGAAGAAGAAGCGCATCTGTGTGCGGATTGTTCCAGTGGGCAGCGTTACGATGGCAGTTCTAGATCTTAAGCTGACGGCGAAGAACAAGACCATGGTGCAGCAGTACACCTGCCTGGGGTGAGCACGCTACATGCTGGCTCGCCACTTTTCATATCAGACCTTTCATCATAAGTTTCTTATATCAGACGCTCTATTCGACCGTTAAAGGGTTAATTCACCCATAAATTTAAATTTGCTCATGATTTACTCAGACTCAAGCCATCGTAGGTGTATATGACATTCTTCTTTCAGACGAATACATAAAAGGGTAATAAAGGCCTTCTGAAGTGAAGCCATGCGTTTGTGTTAGTAAAATATCCATATTTAAAACTTTATGAAGTAAAATAACTAGCTTCCGCCCAAATGAACATACGGATTGCATTTAAGTTGAAAGTACAACTTTATTTACATTTTTGGGTGAACTATCCCTTTAAGTGTTTGTTTGGCTGTGTGTGTGCGTCAGGGACATGAGTGGCTTGGTGGTGTGGTGTCTGAAGGGCCCGTTCTCCAGCCCGGTGCCTCAGGCCAAGCCTCGCAGTGTCAGTCTGGACCTGCGCAGTCTCTCCTGGACGGAGCCGGACCCCCCCAGCCGCTCAAACCCAGGTACCGGTTCAGTGAGAACACTGAAGTCTCACAGCAACAGACTCCAGTGTTTGGGTGATTTGACTGCTAAATCAGGCCGATGCAAATCAGCTGTGTATCGAGAGCAGAGTATTGAGTCAGAAACCTGCTCTCCGTCGCTTTACCGCATATTCAGTGGTTCAGTGTTTGATCTTACTATATAGTCTAGTGCTGACTGAAGAGCTGTAGGTCACAAAACCTGCAGCCTTACGGCCGTTTCACACCGCAAGCATGAGCGACGCGTATTTTTTTCGCCGTGCATGTTAATCAATGAGTGCATTCACACCGGGAGCAGGAGCGGCGCGTGAGCAGCAGTGAAGCGCGGGTTTCGGCGGCGAGTAGGGTTGCCACCTGTCCCGGTTTTACCGGGATTGTCCTTCTTTTTAATAACCTGTCCCGGGAAATTTATGCACTCTCCGGGACACTGAATGTCCCGGTTTTCGAAAGCTACGTGAATATGTATGTTCAAAACGTGTTGCGCGCCGCGCGCACGGCAAATGAGAGACCTTGCGTGTGTGTGCTAGTGTGCGTGTCTCAAGAAGCGCGCGCCCCTAAAAGACTTGCATGCGCATGTAAACATGCGCCCGCGCTATTGGATGTCAGTGTCCGCAGAGCAGCCTATGAGCGAGCCAGACGCTCTGCAGCAGATATACACACGGCTGTGCAGCTGCAAATGCGTTTGTTTTACAGGCTTCAGTAAATCGAGTAAACTGAGACATTTGTAGGCTATGATAAGAAAAACTACTACATTAAAAATATAATTTTTTGCACTGGAAAGAACATTCTAGAAGTCTAATTCTATTGAATAAGTTTGTACAAGGCTACAGAAAACTGATGTGTTTATTTTTCTTCAAATGCAGTAAGCCGATGATTTTTGAATGTTATATGTTGTATTTGTTTAAGTTAAAAATAAAACGTATTATGAACTAAACAAATACATGGTTAATGTTTGGCAAAATGATCATGATAGCCTTTATATATCTGAGTGGTAAAAGTCTTGTATATTGATTAAGCCTACTTTGCTATTAATTTATGTGCAACTTGTAAAAATATTAAAAATATATATAATGCAACTTTGCCTAATAAGTTGCATTATAATGTGCTATAAAATGTAAGAATTTCAGGGGTTATGTTTCAAAATTTTCTTCCATGGGGGCGCATTGCCAACACCCCCAATTGGGCGGGTCATCGATGTCCCGGTTTTTTATCAGACATAGGTGGCAACCCTAGCGGCGAGTCTATTTTTGCTGCGCTGCTGACGCTCAATTAAAGTGAAAGCTCACTTTTGATGGACAAAATAAATATGATTTCACACACAAAGTGCCCAAAATGCACAGACTAAGCATGTTTAGTGAGTTTAAACAAGAACTGGAGTAGGCAAAAAAAGAAAATGAAGAAATATTTATAGAAGATTTAGGTTACCCATTTAAACTTGTTATGAATTATTCAGTTTGTGAAAGCATGGTCTATTATAAAAAACAGAGATGCACCGATTGATCGGCTGGTGATCGGAATCGGCCGATTTTCACGTGATCGGCCATGACCGGCGACCGGCCGGTCAGTCTGACATAATCCGATTTTATGCCGGTTAAATGCACTCGGGCGCCGCATGATTAACTTCGCGCAACATCAGTGCACACGCAACGCACGTAACCACGTGAATTACGACCATTTCACACCGCAAGCGTGAGCAGCAGGTTTTTTTTTTCCTTCGGCGTGCATGTTAATCAATGAGGTCATTCACACCCGGAGCGGGAGCAGCGCGAGAGCGTCGCGTGAGAAGCAGTGAAGCGTGGGTTTCGGCACCGAGTCTATTCTGCTCACGCTCAATTAAAGTGAAAGCACACTTTTGATGGACAAAATAAATATGATTTCACCCAAAAAGTGCCCAAAATGCACAGAATTTGCATGTCTGGTGTGTTTTAACAAAAACTGTAGTAGGCTATGTCACAAAAGAATATGAAGACTCAAAAATTAAAAAATCTTCCCATTTAGACATTATTTCCCAATCGTTTTCCTGCACTTGCTCCACTTGTCCTGTTTAGCCTGACTGGACATGTGTCAGATGAGAGATAAGAACTGTTTGAGAAATATAACTTGACATTGATGTACAGTGATTGCAATAGGCCTGTGTGTGTGTGTGTGTGTGTGTGTGTGTGGTGTGTGTGTGTGTGTGTGTGTGTGTGTGTGTGTGTGTGTGTGTGTGTGTGTGTGTGTGTGTGTGTGTGTGTGTGTGTGTGTGTGTGTGTGTGTGTGTGTGTGTGTGTGTGTGTGTGTGTGTGTGTGTGTGTGTGTGTGTGTGTGTGTGTGTGTGTGTTGAGAAATATCTTTATACTGCAAGGTTATATTTATTTTATTTTATTTGTTATGTATATATTATTTTATTGCTATTACCTGTTTTCATATAGAAGTTTAGTTTGCTAAATATATTTTTAAAAAATTGTTGGATATTGGATGTGAAAAGAAAGAAATAGTTCTTCCATAACACTGCACTTTAGATGTGTGTGAATTTCCCACACCAGGAGTAATTTATATAGTTATATTTTATAGTGGTCTGTTCAAAAAAGTTCTAACCCAAAATGTTCTATTAAAGAGAAGATAGAAAATAAATTTTTTGTGTGGCTGTAAAGGGGTTTAAAAAAAAAGGAAAATGGGAATCGGCTAAAATCGGACCCGGCAGGTCAAACTCTGAAAAATGGGAAAATGGGTCCCTAAAAATTTTTAATCGGTCCCATCTCTAAAACAAAAGGGGTAAACAAAGCCAGAAAATAAATAGTTTAGTGGGCTAAAACCCAGACACCCTACAGGCTGGCACAACCCAAATCAAACCCGAGTGTGGGTTTTTTTGTTTTTTTTTGTTTTTTTTTTTATCCGCGGAGTTTGCAGTATTGTAAACAAATCAAACGAAATGACTGAAACGACAAGTTTGGGGGCCCTGTTTTATGTGTTTTTTGTTGTTTCCCCTTTAAAAATGCAATGTTGTAGCCTACTAAAAACAAACTTTAAAGACTACCCTTTTTTATAAATGCCCAAACTTCTAAAAACAAGTAGGCTATGGGTTTGAAATTTGGGTAAAAAAATTGCTCGCTTGTATATAGTTTTGGACCCGCTGCGGGTGACACTGTACAAAAGCTTCCAGTGGAATACTCTCGCGCGTCTGCAGCTGCAGTGACGATGTAGTTTTTCCCGACGCCCCTGGGTCAAGCAACGCTCACCCGGGGTGAAACGGCCGTTACAGTCTCGTGTTGCTAAGGTGTTGTTTGTGGGTTTTAGGTTGATTGATAGGGGGGGTTGCTGTGTAGTTTCTAGATAATTCAGGGTGTTGCTAGGGTGTTGTTATGTGGGTTTTAGAGGGATTGATAGGGTGTTGCCCCGGGTTTTGTTTCTAGATAATTCAGGGGGTTGCTAGGGTGTTTGTTATGTGGGTTTTAGGCTGATAGGGGGGTTTCCCGTGTAGTTTCTTAATAAATTCCCCGGGTGTTTTTTTTGGGTGTTGCTATGTGGGTTTTTTGAGGGATTGATAAAGGGGGTTGCTGTGTAGTTTTTAGATAATTCAGGGTGGGTTTCTAAGGGTTGGGTTTTTATGTGGGTTTTTGGGGATTGATAGGGTGTTGCTGTGGGAGTTTCTAGATAATTCCCGGGGGTTGCTAGGGTGTTTTTTATGTGGGGTTTTTAAGGGTTTATAGGGGGTTGGGGGTTTAGTTTCTAGGTTTCAGGGGGTTGCTAGGGGGTTGTTATG